>NW_019091707.1:237110-256615 GCF_001949145.1 Acanthaster planci | reverse complement strand
GGAAAGCTGTATGCAGTGCAGTATTGCACAAAATATAGTCCACACGAACCAGAAACCTACCTATGTAATCAAAGCATGTAAGGTACTGATAGGCCAGAATTGAGCTGACTCAGTGTGGTATCTCTTGAAAAATTGCTTTTTTTCTGAAGCTTGGATAACTACCATACCAAAGGGTTTGTCTGCTTTAAGTTTAAATGTGTTGAATGGTTTTTTTTTACTGTGCAGAATTCAATTACTACTCATCAGTATAAATGGACCCTTAATGAGAAAGAATGTTGGTATCTGAACTGTACATGTGTTGTAATGCAAATGATTACTTGAAGTCTTGTGATGGAATTCCAACAGCACAGCTCTCCATGACTGTAGTATGGGTTCTATGCACACTCCTTACCAATGTCATTGATCTTCATGTCTGGACACAACCCTGGAGGTTCACAAAATGACTTGCATGTACATGTATTGCACACCATACACATCCACAGTGTTACTGCTAAGGTCCTTTTTTCATTTTCATGCACAAGGCCCATATATAGTGTCTTTATACCACATATAAGTGTCTAATAATACTTCAAAAAGACATGACCAAGGGAACACCTGTGGTTAAAAGTCCCCCAAAGATCAGCATGTTAAGCCACATCCAAATAGCTTGGCTACAGTTGACAATAGTACATGCACCTATGCAAACTGCCAGTTAGTGGCTAAATCCATTTCCCATAGATAAATACATTACTGTCAGCCACAGCCAAGCAATCAGATACAACATCACACTGGTCTTTGTATTATCCACTCAGTAGGTGGGGGTATCATCAGGTACCACCTGACTCATTGTTGCCTTCTTCCAGGTGTTTCAACCTTAATAGAAAGTCACTACAAAGGGCAGGACAATCAAGTTACATTGTCCTACCGTGAAGTGACAGAGTGATCGTGATAAAGAAACACAGCCAAAAAAGGAGGAGATGCTTCCCAACACTGAGGACAAAGTGAAAATGACAGGAAGTGAGACAAGGAAATGCAAGCATAAAGCCCAGAGAATGAGGAGCAGTGAGAATCAGTTCATCTGAGAGTGAGATTTCATTAATGAGGCAATGGCAGTGAAAAGGTCAGAGACAGAATACTATCTATTGGTCAACAGATTCAAGAGGAGGGATTTGAAACAAAATGTACATGAACAAGCATCATCAAAGCAGCATTACTGAGCCTCAATTACAATACTCAGTGTGAATGATGCAGGGTTGAGGCCAAGGAGGTTGAACCATTTTCCAACAATGACCTAGAAGCTGACAGGCAACCCAGCTAGAGATCCCTCCCCAAATGATAAAGAAATAAAAGAGCATGTTACAAATAAGCATAATGAACAACACTGATAGATGCATACTACGTCCTTGATAAAAATTTGTGGGGCATGGAAGTGGCAAGATCAACAAGACATTCATGAATCAAGTCAAGCAGAAAAGGGGTCCAAAACCAATGAGCAATAGGTGGCGATTCATACTGGACTTGAAGTGCATGTTGCAAGTAAGTTGGAATAAATTTTGAATAAGTAGACAAAAGATACCCTGCAACCATGGCAATGGATAGTGATGAATGATATGGGAGGGGCAATCAACACTTCTGCTTTCAGAAACAAATGTCCATGGAACAGTAAGTTCTGAACTGGGGAAACATCTCTGGAGCTGCTAAGCACAATAAACATTTGCTTTCAAGTTACCGGCCAAAATGAACTAAAATGAAATGTACATGTACACGTACTTTGGCTGGTTACCAGCTGATATTTGACATGAAGTTGCTTAGCAGGTGCTATTTCCTGCTTAGGAGCTCCATGCCACTGGACCCAAATGTTATCAAGTCTTTCACTGATTACTCTTCTTCCTTGTCACATGATTTGTACTAATTTCTTTTTGTTCTTGGGGCCTGTCTACTTCACACTGATCCAGATCTTGATCAGAGATTCCAACACTGGTTTGCTCCATCCATTAGGTGCTTTGTGGTGTCAGTGAACCAACGTCAGATCAGTGATCCAGCTCTTGATCAGTGATCCCAATGCTGGTTTGCTTCATCCATTAGGTAGATTGTGGTGTCAGCGAACCAACGACAGACCACTGATCATGATCTGTATCAGTGCAAAGCAAACAGACCCTTGATCGTTGTTTTTCAACAAATTTCTGCTTCATTTCTACCATTACTACCAATACTCAGACTTACATGTAAGATTAAGCTTTGACCATTTGGCTTCATGATGCATCAATCACCAAAGGCAGTTATTAAGACCAGAGCTTAATTCAGTAGCTATGCTTACTGAAAGCAAACAACAAAAAGGGTATTTCACAAGTTACCAAGAAATCTAACATACATGTATACACAAATATTCATCCTTTAGTAACAAGGACTTGTTATAGGATTGATCACAAAATTTCAGTGACAGTTTTGTCAGTCAAGAATTGCACTATAAGTACAGCCATGAATCAAGCATTAGTCCTGTCCATTTTCCTTATTAGTGTACAAGTCCCTAGCCAGGGGAGAGAAGGCCTGAAGGCCTGGGTGGGGCCCTCGGCAGAAACTGTAAAATTATCTATTATTCTTGTGATGCCCCCATGCTCCAAACTGGCAATTGGGCTGTACATGTAGCATTTGCAAAATAAACGAAAAGATTACCATGAGAAATAGCAGTAAAAATGTTTGTCCCTCTGTTGGCCATTCTGAAGATAGTGGATACTGCTTTGAAAATCAATACTGTCACCATTGCGTATTTCTGGTCAGTTAGAGGCAAAAGCAATGGAAATATTCCATTATTTTTCCATTACAAGTAAATGTTGGTTTCCATCGACTGGATTGTTTGGAATACACATCACTATAAATCTGGTCCTATGTTTATCCTTATGATGGCAAGAATGTCCATCAATGTGCTGCTAGATCCATGCTTCAACCACGTGGAGATATACCAGGATATCCAGTTGAGGTCTTGTATGATCTCAGTACTCATGAACTCATTCCACTCACATGTACACCAAAACACACCCATCAGCAAGCCATTCCAAGTGCCATTTTTACAGCCACACGTGTATTTGTTATACATGTAGCAACACAATAAGTGAATTGTCTGTAGAATGGTATCAGCTGTGCACAGATGACGCTGCATCCTCAGGAAATTCAACCAACTTGGTTACTACGATAGGGTTATTCATGGGTATCACTGATGAAGGCCATTCAACTTGTCCACTGCATATCCCTGTCAACAGTGCACTACAGTTTTTTGTATTTGAGAGATAAAAATATAAAAATATGAGAAACATCTTCACCGTCAGCCAGGGTTTGGAACCCCACTGACACCCTGATGTTAGGCCATTCCAAGGTTCAGATGCATTCCCATATTACCTACATTAACAATGAAGTCCTGTCTAAAACGAGATTGATTGAATTTTTAAACATATATGTCAGTTTTGTTAATAAACATAAAATAAATATACACATACATTTACATCCATCTCATAAATTTAAAAACCATTAACACTATATGTACGAATGTACAAATGTGCTGTCCTTATGTATGTATTATCTTGGAGAAAACAACAAATTGTTGTAATCACTGCAGAAAACCATTTTCAGGTGCAGCAAGCAATTGTGCTTGGAGATTGATCTTTTTCTAGTAGGACATCATCTGGCTTATTTTTGCTACTGTACATGAGCAATGGGCACACTAAAGTCTGTGAAAAGACAATGGATGGTGCTGTGACATCATTAGCAGAGCTTCCGTTTTGGGGACACGATTATCTAGGCTTCAGCCACAGTAGCATTACAAGCCATAGCCCTTATATTACTCAAGTATGCTGGCAAATGTCCTCAGCCACAAGTTCATGGCCATAGCCCCAGCATTACTCAAGTATGAAGCTTAAGGTCCACAGCCACAAACCCAATGTTGCTCACTTGGCTGTCTTCTCTGTGTCACCAATGAGGATGTCTTTGTATGCAAGATGCCACAGCCAACATTTGGGACATGTCATTGCTTTTTCCAAAGTCTACATATACATGTACACTCTACATGAACATCTGCTGTATTCAGAGCTAAGACACAGTAACTTTAATAACATGTCAGTATTGCATAAAACCCACTGTACACAACAGTAGAACAAGGTACATGTACACATTATGGGCTACAGGTCTTGGCTTCTCCTTTTATCATGAACAAAAAATCGTATGAACTGATCAAGAAACTGACATAGTTAAGCTAAATGACATGACAATCCCGAGGACATTCAAGGAACAAAGGTTTTCCATGGAGGGGCCAGAATTCTTTTGGGGGCCACAAACTCAGGAATTCCTGTGTGCTAATTACTTTTATGGCCCCTTAAGGGGGTATAAATTTTGAGGCTTTGTACTTAAACATGTGGGAGAAAAAATGAGACGGTCCCAAAGACTGGCTTTATTTCTTTTTTGGAAACCTCAGAATATTTTGCCTCCTTCAGGATTGCTATGCTCCCCATTGGCCCCCCCCATTCCCCAGATCTGCCTTTGATAAAACCCTCATGGTGAGTGCCAAGCAAGGTCAGCAATCATCAATTTGACCTAAAGGACGTTTAATATTTTGAGGCATGGCTAAAAGCTATATTTGAATGAAATCACTGCAAACAATCTATTCAAAGTCAAGTCACTAGTTATTTCGAATAAAAAAATATATGTAATATATGCATTCCTTTACCATGACCCGAATAACGCATTATATAGAACTAACTCATTTGTAACTCTAGTCAATAATATTCACTATATGAACTGCCTTTAATTTTTAAATTAAGCACATTAAAAAGCAGAAATGTTGAGGCCCTGCCCAAGACCATGCTGTGGGCACGGATACTGCAGGGCTCCATGGGGTGCAGTTTGGAAAGTAGTTTAGTCTTTTGTCCTGTGATTTCCTTGAAAAAAATATTTTTGAAATCCTTCCCCGCATTAGTCGAAGAGTTGACTGCATCCATTCCTGTATTTTCATGATCATCTTTTGTTTTGTTTTCGATATTTTGGCCTTTGCATGCTTGCTGGGAAATTAACAAGCACATTATCAAACATACAGGAATACCTGTAGGTACATGGATACTGCAATGAATTACCAATGTCTCTGGTGAATGTTTGAATGAGTGGGAGGGGTCATTGGATTGCTTGGAAATGGTTCAGGCTGTAAAACTAGTGATTTGGAATTTCTTCAAACACAAGGTGAAAGAAGGTGAGGGAAGTCATTTAAATTAAACACAACAAGTCTTACGGAATAAGTCGAGAATGTGTGGTCAGTGGGCTGATATGGTGTTTAGAGGTGTGAAATGGTTTGTAAAAGAATGCAAACTAGAGCAGGAAACGTAGCTTTGTGTTGAGCAGATTAGCAAAAATGCTCTGGATTTCATCAGAGAAGGAGGAAAACATGGTACCAAGACCAAATTCTGTTTATAAGAAACATTCAAAAAGAGTGATAAATGAAGGTAACATTAGCTTACTCAGTTGAATTTATGAAAAATAATGGACCGTAAACTGGCTGCAAAATATCCAAGTCCAGTGGAGCAGTCTGAGCATAACAATCAAGACTGAATCAGAAACGAAGTTCTATGAAGATGTACATGTAGTTGTAAAACAGTACTACATGTAGGTGTGAATGAAGTATTGCAATGATACACTAGTTTATGAAGTAAGTACCAGTCTGGGATCCCAATGTCTGTGTTGGTGGTAGTCCCGGATTTGTTAGACATCTGTGGCATGTTGACTGATGCTAGTGCACACACCCAATCCTTGAGTGCAAGGAAGCATCGGCTTTGCCATTTTGCTTCTACATGTATGTCTCTCACTTCCTGTTGCTCATTGGTCCTTGTTGGCATTAATCTTGGACTTCAGAAGCTAGCATATCATCTGAGAGGAGAATCTAGAAGATAGTTCCATTGGGCAGGCTGTTTGTAGCATTGATTTTTGTGAGTGCCTGGCTCTCTGCTTGTAAAAGGTTTTGAGCAGTGGAGTAGGTGAGTCTTACCAATTCAACCAACTTTGCTATCAACCTGTGTTTTTTTCAGTGGATTTCCCGCAGGTTGGCAAGGCATATTCAGTAATACACATAGCAACTGGAACATGCTTCCAATGGTTATCACTGAGTTAGGATGAAGGCATCAGGAGGAAACCATCCTTTAAAAAGAAATCAAATAAATCATAAAAAAACAAGTGAAAGAAAATATAACATTGGGCAGGGAATGAATTTCACCGATGTGCTTTGAAATTGCTTTTGAACAGACCATTTTCTACTTCTAAAAAATGTAGGTACTTTGACGGATAATGGAGAACCACAATCAAGCATATTTATCCAAGAAGATAAAGAGCTGCTAGTTTTCACTAAGAAAGGCAGCAAACAGCAGATCCAGCACCTTTCAGTATATCATTTTGCAAAGAGAAGCAATCCTCAGGAACACTCTGTGCTGGTCCTTATCAGCTGGACCAGCATATTTGCTCTGCTGGTTTTGGTCAGTCAAAACTGTGAATTCACTATTGCGTTCAGAAATATTACCAGTAAATGTACATTCAGTACTTACACATGTTAACATAAACTTTGTCACCATGAATTTCTGTACATGTGGCAAGCATGAAACCTTTGCTGAGACCATTCAATATATTATGCTTTGAAATATAACTTTGTCTAAGCACATATTTGGCTGCCAGCAGAGCTCTCACTCTCTCCGTCTTCCACGCTGCAGAGGACGATCACAATAAATGGTTGCTGACCAGTTTGACCCTAAAATTACCTGTTTGGGAGATCAATGTGTGCGCTATCCTCATGCTGACGGTAAGCTTGTAGCTTATCCCTTCTGGTAATGAGATTTCAGTTGAGTAAATCAATTATTAAGAGGTGTATTTTCTGGCTGTTTTAATGATCGTTATTGAAACGTTCTGACGTGTTTACGTGCACTATGCCTGTAACCAACTCATGTACTGTACATGTACATTTCTATTGCAGTAGCCTGGCTGTGGGTGAAGAGAGCACGCTGGCTTGGGGTTTTTTTTTTCCGTTTACTACCATGGCTGGGCTGGGGTTTGTGTTCACTACTGTAATATTATTCTGGTTGACTGCCGATGATAGTTCTTGATATCATCCTGGGATGGGGAACAACTAAGAAATACCCCTGTGGTGTTGAGTCATTTCTCAAGTGGTACACACCCTCGTCACACCGAGGTAGAGTTCACACCCCCCTCCTTGACAGGAGCCGTCCCACCCCAGTTCCATGACATTACATTACCAGTTAAAATTTGCATGTTTCTTATAATTACATTATCTCAACTCAACAGAGTACTGTTGCTAATCAAGGTTTGAAACCAATCACTTCACTTTGACCAACTAAATTGGGATGGAAAATTGCTTCGTTTGTATTTGTAACCTACCCTTTCTGGATTTTATACAAATAACAATTAAACACATCCCCTGTCAATTACATAAACTAAGTACACAGATCATGTTTTTCTGAAATACTTTTAGTGAAGATATAAGTGTATATAACACTCATATTAACGAGTGATCGTTGACCACACTTTACCACAAGTTAAATGAATTTTACCACAGGAATATTACCACACAAGTATAACCACTAAAAGTACCAGAGGAATAGTACCACAAGAATATTACCACAGGAACTGCACCCACAGGACAAATCAATCTTACCACAGGAATAGTACCACAAGAATCACCACAGGATTTACCACAGGAATCTTAACACAGCAAAAGTACCACAGGATTAGTACCACAAGAATTTCACTGCAGTCATTCAATGTACCCACAAATTTTACCACTGGAATATTACCACAGGAATACTACCACAGGGTGCTGTGGTACATGTCCCCCAAACCATAGGATTTTCCTATGGTATTTCCTGTGGTATTTTCCTATTTTTGTGTGGTAGTACCAAAGGACATTTTTATAAGGGATATCACACGAGCAAGCTCAAAGTATGTTCGTGAACAGTGTGAAGCCAAAGTGACAAAAATTCGCAAATATGCAGATTTGCAAACCACACTAAGAAACCAGTATAGGGCCACTAATGCAAAACACGATGTCTCTTGTGACAAAACCTCTCCGTTGAGATCATCGCAAGCCAGGCTCACCACCACACAAAAGACTCAGCCCAAGCAGAAGAGGAAAAGCTGTTAATTCGCCAGGGGAACTCCATCTACCTGTAGGGTAAGTTGGTTGCTTGTGGAAACTACTGTTAGACATGTACATGTAGTATGTACATACATGTAAGTGGATTTCATTTCATCAATCTCAACAGTTGATGTTGATGATTTCCTACCCAACTTACAACATGACAACGAACGTCTGGGGCAAGAATGGACAGTGCTGATTGGCAAAATCATTGCACAGCATATTCCATCTCTCAAGTGGTTCAGTGAACACATTCCAGCTAACGTTTCCAATGCTTACACAACTGAACTTCAGCAGAAGTCCAACAATGTAAGTAGATATACATGTATTACAGTTCATTTAGTATCCTTCATATTATTCATCAAAAATAATTTTGGCATGCATTATACACCAAAGCATACGCGGCTGCGAGGGTGGCTGTGCACTTGTGCACTCTTGTGAAGCTGTGTAGAGGAAGGGTTAATCACATCAACTTTGGTCAGCTGAGTCATTCAGCAATAAACGAGGTTTGACAGATTCTCTTACTGCAGTGCATTAACCCTAACAATCCTGAATCCTTCAGGTTTGATGGACATGTGTATAGTGGTATACTCTTTATTTGTTAGGCCTTTACACAGCAGTGTTTGGAATTAGAGCTTTTAAGCAATTATTACATTTTAGGAGAAAAAAAATGTAATTAATCTGTCTCTTTTACGTTCAAAGAAAACACCTGAGAAAAAGAAACTGAAGGGGGAAAGCCAAAAGTAAAGTGTAGTCAAGGAAGCTAGCAGTGAAAAAGGTCAGAGGCAGCTAAAGCAAAAGAGGCTCAGATAGCTGCAAATGAAATAATGGTTGAAAAACTAATCATTGATCATTCTGGCAAGGAAGCAGCTTTACAAGCACTGGATCAACTTCAATTCACTTCAAGCAACATAGTTTCAAGCAGCACGGCTTCAAGCAGCATAGCTTCAGGCCCTTCCACATCTCTCTCTTTGTCGGGAATCTACTGCATGCACATGAGACAACTTTTGTACTTGGACGGTAAAACAATTGTTCAATACAGTTGGCAGAAGACTGACAGTCAGTCACAGTTGAAGCAAAGTAATGAGGCACTGCCGCAGGCAGAGGGCTTGAGAGTCAACCAAATGTCAGAGAAGAAAAAATTACTCAAAGCAGAAATATAGAGCCTTGCAAGCCAACTCACTGGGCTTTTGTTCAGGACTAAAGGCCCACTTGTCTGCCCCTGTAACTGTGGAGTTTGTGGACTTCTTGTCCTCCTGCATTTTTGGAAATTCAGCCAGAGAGACCGAGTTTCTCTCATTGTCATCAGTTTCAACAACCATCACTTCACCAACCCTGGCACCTACAAGTACCTTCCCACTAGCTTGTGCGCACTCCATTGTTGAGTTTGACACCCACCACTTTGAACCCTGTGCCCATAACTTCATACGGCTCTGTACTCACCACTTCGTCCACTCCTGTAGCTGCTCCAAAAATGGAACACCCAAGTGATATCGAGATGGTTGACATGGGTGAAGTCTCCTTTAAGAAGGTTGTGCGGGACTCCTGCCTATCTGCTGCTAAGGGGTCACCCGCCAAGCTGACTTAAAACCTCCTGCAGGCCTTCTTCACAGAAGATATACTGGCAAGTAGCTCTCGGGTGGGAAACAGAGGACGTCAACGTCTACCTGCTCATGTCATTAAGGCGATCACAGGATGATAACCAGGGGGAGAAAACAAATCCCCACACTAGAAAAGGGAAATCAAGGAAACATAAAAGATACTACAAGGGAACATGGCCAATACCAAAGGGGAAGCGACAAAAGAGTGCTATGGGGGAGAAGAGACTTTCAACTTTGGACTCACTATTTGAAACATTTTTGTGCAACATTTCAGAATTGAAAACCAAACTTTTTCTACATGATAAGAATAAGGTTGAACATTCTACCCATGTGGAGTTCATTGCCTGTCAGAATGACTCTCTGAACACCTTTCAACACCAAATTCTTGCCAGTAATCATGATATTATTACATTAAGGTCAACTGTAAATAAAATGGACCAGAGAAGGACCAGCTCCTTCATACCCTCAAAACAAATAGGGAGGAGCGACTCAGGGCAGAGAAGAAGCGAGATGAGCTGGCCCAGCAGGTTGAGCACCTTCAAGAAGAGAACCACCAGCTTGCATCTGAGAATGCTGTTTTTTGCACCAAGCAGATAATCCAGCTGGAGCAGTATTCAAGCACTTCAGCTAGGCATCTTGTCCTCGTCGCAAGACCAACCGGCACCAAATCGAAACCCCAGACACCTGTACCTATCCGACTCCCCCCAAGCTCCCAGCTCATCGGCAACTTCTAAGACTTTGGAAGGCAGGGTGAGGGAACTGATGAAGGTATGTCTCTTTTGTGTGTTTATACTGACCACATTCATTTTGTAAACACTTCAGTTTAGTCTGAATTTCACTTTTCAGCCGCCTTATATGCATTAAATTAAGTTCAATTAAATAGCAACATACTAATTGAAAGTTACCAAACCAATGTTATTTCAGTTTAAAGGTGTTTTGAACCAGAAGAAGAGGACAACAAACTGAACAATCCTACGCTGCAATTTAAAAGATAAGTTTCTTCCTTTGATAACTTTTATTCATGCTTTAATTTTCAGATGTGCCAGATGATATCTTCGAAGGAGAGCCCAACTTCACAGGATATCATCACGACACTGGCATCATTCTTCTGGAAGTTCCCCTCCCTTAGCATCCGATGCTTGTCACAAAGCTGACCTCTCTCTGCGGAAAGGTAAAATAAAATATTCAGACAAACCGTGTGGAAAGTTACCAGAGTTGTTTTGTGCAGTTATATACACTTGATTATTAAGAAATGTAGCAAGGTATGAAGAAAAGTCTAATTGTGTTAAAAAATCCTTAAAAAAACCTTGAGTCCCCATGGAGTATGTACACAACTGGTCAAGGTTTACTCAAAAATCCCAAAACTTGCCACTTCAAAGGAAATTGCTCTGTGTGATGCATTTATCGCTTAATCTTTGAAGATTGTTCATGTAATTGTAAATTTTATATTTCTCTTGCATTGTATTCACAGAACTGACTGCCGGAGAGATGCTGGACTTGAAGGTGCTGCTGAGGTTGCCCATGCACAAATTCAGGCAGCTGCGCACCCTCTTATCCAATCATGGCGTCAGGCTTTTTTCCAGTGACAGGCATGTCCACAGGGAGTTAAGAGGTAACTCGCTTCGGTAGCACTTATAATAGTCACAGGCAGTCAAAAATAGCATCTCCCAAGACAGATAATCATTGCGACAGGTGCTGAGATCAATTAAATTAACTCAAAAAGAAGAACGCAGGCAACTGGTCGTCAAATCTAATCAATCAAGTAATACCAACAGTCATGTTTAGTGACTATAAAGTGTTTTACATGGTCCCTTGACTGATGTAGATTGAAAGGACAAGTTATCCACAATGGATATTTGCACTGAGATTTAAGTAAAATTTCCATTCTCAAAACTTTGATTTGCATTATTATCATCATTTTAGGTTGTCATGATATATCAGAGACGACCACCGAGCTGGGGGAGCTGCAGATGAAGAAGAACGTTGGCTCGTCATCTCCAACTGATGTGGCTTACATGCGCATCCGAAATCTGACAAGCCACGTTGAGAATCTCATCGGGAGCCACATGGAAGCAGGGGATGTCTGGTACAGCACCAATTTTCGGGGAGAAGTATGGATAAAAGTTCTAGGGGATAAAGGGGGGCCGGGCACCAAACTTGCGTGCCGGATATGTAACTTCAATCAAAGTAATTCAGCCGATTAAACAGATATTCTTGCCCTCCATAATGCAACTGATTTGTATAATATGGCCATGATTTTCTCTCCTTTCAAACAACAGATTTTACAGCTCCAAAGAAATTCACAATTAAGGGTTGGGGACAAATAAAATATGCATTTGTTTGGCTGGGGATTACAAGTTTTTAACAAAGGGTATGGGCCACATGGGTTCTAATGCATCCTACCCATGCCTTTGGTGTTATGTACCCCTCTCAGCCTTGCCACAGGTAAAGATGCCCACTCCCCTAAAATCAGGGATGAGGCTGGCGAGGGCTGGATGGACAATCCATCATGGTACTAGCAAAGAGAACCTGAGGAGATTGTCCAGGATCTTGCCGATAAAAAGGCAGATCCTAGGAGGGGTGGTAACACCAAGACAAATGGCCCATACCACAACTCTATCTCCAGCGAGCCTATCTTGCCAATCATCCATGATCTAATGCACATACACGTATATAGCTCCACCCATCTTACATATTATGTTAGGTCTTGTTGTAAGGTTCTAAAGAAATATTGAGTGTTTGTGTAGGGACACTGATCAAGGGGACCTGAGGGCAGTGGATGATAAATTAAATGATAAGTGGCAGGAGTTGTCTATTGAGGCTAAAATGGGCGAGAGAGAGCACAGCCGAGCAGCGAAAGACTTGAAATATGAAGAGAGGTTGTTAGAGGAATTCCGGAAGGTGAGAAGAGGACGAAGAGGTAGGGGTGAATGTGATCCATGTGATTTTTCTGCTTGCGCTGTCGCTGTAATGGAAGGAGAGGTTGAAGGAGATGTGGAATGGTTTCAGTGTGATGAGTGTGGTAATGGGCGAGAAAAAGGATGGTTTCATAAAGATTGTGTCAGATTAAAGGGTGTTGATATGGAGAAGAAAAATTGTCCAGTTTGTAAGGGGGAAGAGAATTGTTAAGTGTTAAGGATGTTGTGTGGAAGCAGGAAATAGTTGTAGATAGGCTAAAAGAGAGGGTAGGACAAATAAAAATGGGATGGGACAAAAGGAAGGGTGCCCTTCAGAAGATATATGATGAAGTGAAATCTAAAATGGGGCCCCTGGAAAAGAGACTCGGTGAAGTGCTGGAAAACGACCTGGGGGTAAAAAAGCAGGGCTATCATTCACAGAGTTTTGTTGCGATCACTGCAAGATAATTTTAAATCAATCATAACAGTTGATTGATGTGCTCGATGGATTTGAGGAGCAAGGGGCACACAGAGAACTTTTTTCTAGGTTAAGGGACATATTCCACATCACTGAGAAGGGGTTTTTATCGGTCCAAGAAAGCAAGATCTTTCCCTTTGCCACTAAGCATCCACTCACAATCAGCTACAGTGGCACAGCCATGTACACCACCATTCTCATCTTCCGCGCAACAGACGTCTGCCAGACTTTAACCTGCATTCCCAACCTTTGGTCTACCCAACGCATCTTCCAGATCAGCCGTATCTCCCAGAACAACTGCATCTACCAGACCAATCGCATCCCCCAGACCAGCCGCACCTCCCAGACCAGCCACACCTCCCACACGAACCGCATCTCCCAGACCTGGGAACTTCATTTCAAGGACCACCAATTACATGTTTACCTTCGTCATGCCACAGTAATTTATCACAATAATTATACAAATTGCAAATAAGACTTCATTTGCAAAGATTGAAAATGAAGCAATGTCGCATTGCTGGCATGACAGCATGTAAACGCAATTGTCCATGACATGGTATCACATGCCCCCCCCCATCATGTGATAGGTTGCCATGGGATGGAATTTAAGAAGTACCAATTCTGAATTCTTACATGTACAGGTATGAGCACAATTTATGAGCACAAACTGAACAGCACATGAAGCTATAACAAACAAATGCCACACAATTGGGACTATCAAAAATCCCTGTGAATTTTACATTGAAGTACTGTTTATGCTTTCGTCAAACTTTGTTACTGTTATCAATAAAAGTAGCACATTTTGGACTTGAATGACAAACCAGTAAGAAAAGTTTGTGTGGACTTACTGTATGTATCTGTTACCACTGCACTGCACTTCAATCTTTACAATGCCTGTACATAAATCTCATTTAGAACAAGTTGTAAAACTATGCCCTATATCAGCCATTTTTTTTATTTGTCTGTTTTTCAGTTTTGCACTCACAAAGACAAGGCTCCATTGGACTATGCTCCACAATCACATGATGAAATACACAACGTTTTTCGGCGTGTAAATTTTTTGTATTTTTATTAAAAAAATTTTTTTCCATTATTATTTTTTTATGTTTTTTCCAGATTTTTTCCAGAAGTAAGAGATACATACATGTTTGAATTTTCTGCACAGCTTGAAGTAGAGGTATACACCACGTTCCTCTCACATATAGGACAGCTATCTCATGCAGCACAGACTCACATCCACACCTACCACCCCCACACGCACAATGGAACGGACATTTTAAGCCCTGTCTGCACTGGGTTTTAAATTTTGAAGAAAGAAATGGGCAAATATTTTCAGCGTCTGAACTTGGGCGTTTATATGGAAAAATTTTACTGAGACTGTACGGAGCAACTACGCTTTCAGTATATGATTTTGTTTTGGAACACCATATATGATGTTTTTGTGCTATTTCCATTTAAAATGCTGCAATACCCCAAAATTACATCTACTGTGTCCAGTGCGGACAGGGCTTTAAACAAACCTCACTTCTCTATTTGCGTAGTCATCCATCAGGGGCTCGGCCAGGACTTCACACTCCCAATCATCATCTTCATCACCCTCAACCAGCTTACACTCCACATTAAACAATCCATTCTCTCCCACTCCTAGCACTTGTCTTTTATACCACACTTCTTCTCCATCCCCATCCAACCATACAGACTCAATCTCACATCCTATCACATCCTTTGCACACAAATCCACCTCTTTCAAATCTCCATTTTCCCAGTCTTCATCTATTTGTTTTCTTGTGTACTCATACTTATCCTTATCAATATCATACTGAAATACATACAGTACTCCCCACGCTTCTTTCTCTCAATCACGTACACTATCTTTTCCTGTTTTCCCTCACTCATCAAATCATCAGCATTCGTACAGTACTCAGTCTTGCACGGTTCACTGCACTCACACCATCACTACTTTCACTGCTGTCTCATCTTGGCCATTATCTTTCTCCGCGCACTCATCACTCATCAACACCTGTCTCGTGTTTTCTCTCATCTCGAAGCTACCTGGAGGGACGAGCGGAAATCACCCTTCCCCAACTACGGGGTTAGCCCCAAATCTCAAGGGAGAAATGAGGCAATATTTGGAAAAAACCCATATCACTGACGAGGAGCTACTGAATGTGGAGACTAGTCTGGAGGAGAAGTGTCTTCAGAAGCGAGGGTCGAAAGTTAAGGTCAGCAGCATCAGTTCTGATGACTTGCAGAGTCCTGATGGTGTGGAGAATTTGGTCAAGGAGATAAGGGAGCTGAAGGCATCGATTGCAGTCCTGCAGCAGAACAAGGACCCAAAGAAACAAGACATACCAGAAACAGCAAGAAGCGTCCATCCTGTGCCCAGTGTGAAGAAGCAGGAAAGCCAGAGGGGTGCAATCATTGTTTCAAGTGTGGAAGCACCGAGCACTACGCACGTGGATGTCGACGTGGATGGCAGGGAAACGACAAACAGCTACTCCTGGGGGACGAGAAGTAGCTAGCAGAAAAGTCCCTAAGATGTTTTGGATGTGGAAAAATGGATTTGATCAAGAACATGAAACTTTGTTCAGACTGTCATAATACTTCATACTGTTCCAAGGGTTGCCAGCGCAACAACAGGAGTGAGCACAAGAAAATTTGTTGTCAGTTGCAGGAGTTAAATCGTCCAGCTCATGCCGGGAAAAAGAACTGCAACAGAACTATGGTATGTCATATCACACCAAAACACCACGACAACCTCATAAAACTAGTCGGCCAAAAATGCATGGTCCTCTGCACTTTAGAAGGGAGGCCCTCTGGGGTCTTGTGGGACACCGCTTCGCAAGTGGCCATGGTGGCTGACCAAGTTTGCCCGAGGCTGACCTGCGAAGTACCAAGTACCTTGTTGACCTAGATTTCCAACTCACAGCAGCGAATGGGACACCCGTACCATTTGAGGGGTGGACACCTTTACGACTTGCATTCAACCGTGAGGGCCACACCAAGGAAATGACTGTCCCATTTCTGGTCACCAGGGATGACGTACCTGAACCAATAATTGGTTATAACGTACATGTAATTGAGGAGATTATTCACCTGTCCTCCAGTGATGACAGTCTTTTGGGATTGTTGTCAGCAGCCTTTCTGAAACAGACGAAAAGGGGGTTGACCACCATAGTTAACCTCATCCGTGAGAATAACCCAGATGATTTTGGAGTAACAAGGACGGGAAAGTCACCTCTCACCATCCCAAAGAACCGGACTGTTGAAGTCACCTGTATTATTCGCACTGGTCCCCTACACGAGACAAGAGTTAGTGTTCGAGCCGAATATCCTGGGCGATTTACCGGATGGCTTGCAGCTTGACGAGTGCATTGTCCAGCTGAAAAAGGGATCCACTAGTCGTGTGAAAATCCCAGTGAAGAACCATACATACAAAGACATCATCCTTCTGCCATGCACTTTGTTGGGACATTTACGACTGACACGCTCAGTTTGCTCTGGTGGAATAAATCCACAACCCAGTGTGAATGGTTTCACAGTTAGAGACAGTGAAAAGGATGAGGCACTGACCCCTGAGAGTGAACCATCCGTGTGGGAATCATTTGACCTGTCCAACCTGAGTGAAACCCAGAAAGAAACGGCGTTAAAGATGTTGCAGGAAGAATCTTCAAGTTTCGCAAAACCTGAGAGCGATGTGGGGTCCATCCCAGAATTGCAGATGAAGATTCACTTAACAGATGATGTCCAAGTACAGCGAACCTATCAGTCCATCCCACGACCCCTCTATCAGGAAGTGAAAGCCTATCTACAGGATTTGATAGAAAGGGAATGGATTGTAAAATCCCAGTCGCCTTACGCATCACCTGTCGTGTGTGTGAGGAAGAAATGCGGAGGATTGTGTCTCTGTGTAGATTATCGCGACCTCAATAGGAAAACTGTTGATGACCGCCACCCGATACCTCGTATTCAAGATGTCTTAGATGGCCTGGGAGGAAACCAATGGTTCGGTACACTTGACCAAGGCAAGGCTTACCACCAGGGGTACATGCATGAAGGTAGTCGGCACAAAACGGCTTTGGTTACCCCCTGGGGCCTACATGAGTGGGTCAGGATTCCATTCGGACTTAAGAACGCACCGGCCACGTACCAACATTGCATGGAACACATACTGGATGGACTCAATCACCAAATATGTGAAGTCTACCTTGACGATATAATAGTGTACAGTGCAAGTTTCGAAGAACATGTACAAAATCTTGTACATGTACATGTACAAAAGTCTACTGAAGCCTCGAAAGCCAATGGAAGTGAAGTGAAACAGAAAAACAACACAAGAAGGACAAAACAAGGGCAGCTTTCATTCAAGATGCCGATCCAATGGCTGCCCCAACATCAACAAGTACTGAACTCATTCCTAGATGAACTATCAAGTCAACCGGTGATGAGCTACCCAGATTTCAGTCTCCCGTTCGTGCTACATACTGATGCGTCTCAAGAGGGACTTGGTGCGGTAGTCTATCAGCAGCAAGGGGACAGAATGAAGACAATAGCCTATGGTTCTCGGTCACTGACGCCAGCCAAGAAAAACTATCACTTGCACTCAGGGAAACTTGAGTTTCTGGCATTAAAGTGTGCGACCATGGACCACTTCAGGGATTACTTGTACAATGCGAAATCATTCACCGTCTATACCGACAATAATCCCCTCACATACATCCTGAGTACAAGCCAAACTGAACGCCATTGGTCATCGATGGGTGGGAAAACTGGCAGATTTTAACTTCAGTATCAAATATGGACCTGGAAGAGAAAATGGAGATGCCGATGCAATTTCAAGAATGTGGATGTCAGCTGAAAATCTTGAAGAGTTGTATACTGAAGAAATTTTCCCAGCTGTAATCCAAGCATGTGTACAGGGCTTGCAGGTTCAAGAACAGAGAGAGTTTGCATTTGTAAACTGCCTGGCCGTGAACTCTGACACGATGGATCAACTGGAGGATCAGCTGCCAGATGGGATCCAGAAGTTCAGTCAAACTGATGTACATGTATACAATGCCCAACGTGAAGACAAAGCAATCGCCAGGTTCTTGAACTACAAGTCTAAAGGACAATGGCCCAAGCGTGCAGAGAGGGCTGGAGAAGAAAAGGACACAACCACAATGATGCATGAATGGAAACTATCAATGTTGGCCAAAATGGGATTCTCTGGCAAATCACGAAATGCAGACAACTAGTCATACCACAGAAATGGCGTTTACTTGTTTGCAAGGAACTACACAACAAGATGGGACACTTGTCAACAGATAGAGTTCTTCATCTGGCCCGGGAGCGTTTCTATTGACCCCATATGGAAAACTTCGAGTCTTACATCACCAAACAGTGTCACTGTATGAAACAGAAGAAACCAGCCAGACCAGGTAGAGCTCCGATGGTGAACATAGTCACTAACCGTTTGAGCTGGTAAGCATTGATTTTCTACATTTGGAACAGAGCACCGGGGGACAGGAGTACATTTTGGTCGTGACGGATCATTTTACTTGGTATGCGCAAGCATATCCCACTAAGAACAAAGCTGGACGTGCTGCGGCAGACAAGATTTACGCCTCCCGATTGACCTGGCTTTGGGTTGGAAGATCAACGCAATAAGACGAGGGACCATGGCGAATATGTTCAAAGGTGGAAGGCTCGGATGACTGAGGCTTACAATCTTGCACGCAGAAATGCAGAGAAGTCAGCAGCAAAAAGTAAACATTACTATTACCGAAAAGCCCTCAACACATCATTTGCACCAGGCGATCGAGTTTTGGTGAAGAACTGCGTCCCTCCTGGTGGGCCTGGGAAACTACAGTCTTACTTCGAAGACAAAGTGCATGTGGTTGTTGCACAAAAGGGAGATCTACCAGTGTATGAGTTGAGACCAGAGACAGGAGAGGGGAGGACCAGAGTTCTCCATCGCAATCTGCTTCGTCCCTGAGATTTCATCTCCAGTGAGCGACCCAACCGAAGTACAGAGAACCAAAGACGAGATCCCACATAGTCCAGACGACCAACGCGAGGGCACCACCACAGTCAGCCTGTCGACCCACCCAGCAGTACAGATGAGGAGGAAGTATTTTCATTCAGTACCACAAAGGGAACAATCCTGAGTCAGTGCAGAGGACATCTGCAGCAGAGGAGATTTCCTGTGGACAGCGGAGCTGTTATGACGAAACATCTGCTGACGAAGGACCTGCAGGATTGGAGATAACCAGTGATGCAGGAGCAGGCCGTGAAGGTGACAATTATGCTGAACCAGACCCACATTTATTGATATTGTGCTATGTGAGTAGGACTGTGTGCAGCTTGAGTAATCGCTATGTCATCAGTGCACCACACTG
>NW_019091707.1:208089-235159 GCF_001949145.1 Acanthaster planci | reverse complement strand
AGTTAGCAATCTTCAGTTTGGCAAATCATCTAAAAGTTTTCCAGAATTATAATCCAAGTTTTTATCCTTTGTCGTGTCATTTTTCTACACCCTTTGGAATCGAAATAAAAATTTAGTTCGCAATTCGTCTTTGAACCCGGTTCGTTTGCTTCTTTTTCTGTTGACTCTCACTTGTGCCAAAATTCCAGGTTACACTTTCACTGATTATTCATTATGTCAGATAATTCCTGTAATGTTTCACTGAAGTAGGCATGGAATTGAGTTTGAGTTGAACAAGTCTGCATAAGGAAAGTCCCATAAAGGTTTTTAACATCACACCTTGGTGCTCTCAGCTTAATATGTGACAACTACGAGTAAAATTGCAATTTGTGTGTAGCAGGCCCATCATTACAAAACTGCAAATTGGAGGCTATGACTTCACCATTGTTAACGACTCAACTGTAACTTTTTTCATTTAATGCAATGATGGTAATAAAATTGTTATATTGAGTTTACTGTCACAATTTTTTCAGATATATCCTTCATGGCACACGTGTAACTGAGTGATTGGATGACTCAAATGGACAAGTCCCATGGAGACAGTTAAGAAGATGGTGGCTCACCAACATCACCACAGAGTCTGGGGATGAACAGAACAGCGGACATTCATCAACACCATGCTACTAAAAGAAGGAGAAGTCCACAAAATTATCAAGAAGGGATACACCTACAGTAATGGAGAAAGTATCAGGAAGGTTTCAAAATGACAGTGTGAGCAGTTTTGTGATTATCTCGAAAGGATACCAGTAAAAACTTGAAGGCAATGAAAATACACCAAAAAGTACGGTAACACCTATGTTTACAAACAAAGCCCCACTAGCACCTGGCATGGCAAGTGAGGTGCAGAAATTTATTTAATTGACTTATTGAACATGGCGTAGGCGACAGATTCAAGTGAAAGGGAAACTTTTACGTAGATTCTAAGTGCTAGGGATATCTTTAGTAGGTACCCATAATTCTTCACACTGCCACCAAAAAGCAGTAAAGGGATTCCTGAACACAAGAGGACCTTTATTTGTCAGAAGGCCAGACAAAGGTTTTCAGAGTGACAATGGCAAAGAGCTTTATGGGCCACACCACTGATTTGTGCACAAGAAGGAAAATACATGTACATGTAAGTCCAGTATTAACCCTAACTGCCCNTGACAGTCTTGTCACAAATTTGTAAATGTGAGATTACAAACATTTTTCGAGGTGCCATGATCTTGCTGGGTTAATTCCAAGGCTTGGTCTGTCCTGCTAGAACCAGTTAGATGAAATGAATTACGGTACGACTGTGATAGGAGCACTGAGTGATTGTCATGTATGTCATTATCTTTAGCTGACTTGAGTCAGACAGGAGTCATCATCAGACACCTTTAAGCTCTAGTATTTATGACAGTTCAAACCAAAATGTGCTCTATGCTTTGTTACGCCACTCAGATTGGAATTACGAAAAGGTTTAGCATAAGCATTATGTAAGCACTGATTTAACGTACTGAATCATATTAGTTTCTAGTATTACCAATTGATTCATATACCAGGAACTATGGCATGGTTCTGATAACTTTCTTTTTGATCAGTTTTTCATAAATAAATTCCTTAATGCAATTACTGAAATTTTTGGATAAAAATCTATGTATGAAATATTTGCTTTTCTGTCTTCAAATTTTGTTGACCATGATGACCACAAACTACCATGGTGGTATAAATACATGTACATGTAAATAAATTAGCAATAAAAGTCTACGTATATAATGTAGTGATATCCTTCAAAAGTGCAACAAGCATAAATAATGTGTGCGGCACAGGAAGTTCTCGGTTTACAAGTGCACATAAACTTTACTGATCAAGCAGGGGAAAAAAAGTAGGTGTGGTGGCTGGCTGAATTTAACTTTGATATAAAGTACCGCTCAGGGAAAGCCAACACCATTGCCCGATGCTCTTAGCCGACAGTACACTCAAGCAAGGGAAACCCTACAGATACTGTGCCAGTCAACATCCCTCCAAGACAGTAACAGAGTGGCCCATGTGAGTGTTCACGCAGCAGCTGCTACTGAAGCTGTACCTTCAGTGGGAACATACTCTTCTGAGGAGCAGGCACAGCTGCAGAGAGAGGATGAAGCCATTTCTCATTCCTTGTATTCTTGCGGTTGGGCACTCAACCCCGGTCAAACCTCTCAAGGCCTGAAATGGGAACCACCTGAGCATTCCTGAGGAGATGGGACCGAATTCGAGAACTTCAGGGGGTTCTACATGTCCATACACAGGATCCAGTGGAAGGAGAAAGCCACAAGATGCTGCTACCAGTGGAACTACAACCCATGGTACTTAATGCTCTAGGCAATCAAGCAGGTCACTGGGGGCAAAAGAGGACCATGGCACTAATCCGGAGGCGATTCTACTGGCCTGGTATGGCAGGCAATGGAGTAGTGCAAGAAGTGCAAAAGATGTACCCTGGCCAAGGTACCTGTGCTGACTATCCAACCTTCAAAGCTTGTACTTTTTCTCAGGCATATTACTGAGAGAAAAACAAGAGTAGGGTAAAAGGTTATTGTGTGCCTGGTGCCAATGGACATTAGTGGTGGTCAGTTTTATGGGTTGGCAGTATTTGTAGGTAGCCGCGTTGTGTTTTCGTACATTCCATCAGCATGGCTTCAACTAGTAGGATGTCTAGCACCGATGCACTGTAAGGTATTTTTCTGCCAGATTCTGAATATCATGATATGTCCTCTCCGAAGAGAGTGGCTCAGATGTTCAAAGTCACTCAAGTGACAGTGATGTGACATGTGAGAAAAGTGATACCGACAGCGAGGACTCGGAATCGGACAGGGAATCACCGGTGAAAAAGAAACGTCCGCCAAATATTCCCCCTAAAGGCCAGGGATGCGGATCACTGCAAGTACATGAACCTCAACCGACAGCAGCGCCTCCCTCTGTCGCCCCCTTGGCCCCTGCCACCCCCTTGATTTTTAGTCCATGTATGCCAAGTTTATTTGAATTTTATATAATTAACATGTATTAGACAAAAGAACATCAGTAAATGGTTACATTTTCATCAACAAATCGTTGAAGAACTGTTTCTGCCAAACTCTTGTGTAACGTTCCTACCCCCCCATGAGTCTGAAAATCTCTTATGTGCCGCCCCCAAGGCATATTTTTTGGGCTGGATTTCACTTTCAGATTTACATGGCAAAGAGGACACCCAACTATCAATTTAAATTCCTTTAGAAGAGAAATTATGCTACGAACAAAATAATAGGCCTATAATGAGAATTATAATGAAGCCGTCCATGATGGACGGAGATTGCGCATATAATAACATTCAAAACAGGGCCCATGCATCTTTTACAGTCTCTTACATGCCCAATAGGAATCCTACAGAGATATGTACACTCCTTTACATTTCCTATAGAATCCTATAGTTTTTTTAGGAATCCTATAGAAATACGTTCAATCATTTACATGTTCAATAGGACCCTATAGGATTCTATGGAATCCTATAGGGTCCTATCATGCGCATGCCTACAGGAATCCTATAGGATTTTTTGTAAGGTATGGATACGCCATATGCCTTATTGCTAATACCGTAAGGTAGGGCCAATTTTCAGTTGATATTTTATGTATTCTTTATTGTTTAAGATAGATAAGATACATGTAGGAGTTGTGCCCCTTAATGTCACTCCAAAATAATGTTTGCTAGGCTTATCTCGAAAAATCTTCTATTCAAAGTTACCCAATCATTTTGCAATAATGAACAGAATTTTAGCAGAATGCAACTTTCTAAGTAACTTACTTCATGTTATTTATGGACATTTTCCTACTTTTAGGACTACTTTTGAAACATGCCTAGAACAACAGTGATCAGTATCATTGTAATACAGAATAACATTTAAATTGTTGCCTGTTCTTTTCCTTTAATGATAAATCATACAAATAATCTATACTTGTTTAATGGCAGACACTAGTGTCACAAGATGACCAGAGGAACAACCAGTCCATCAACTCGGCCAGGTCTCCAATGTTCTGGAAACCCCAACACCATATCAGGCTGGCGACTATCAACTTGAAGGAACCTCCTGCAGTGATGGTGTGTACTAGGTATCTTGCATTGCTTGGCTTTACTTTCAACTTGCATTTCAAAATAATAAATCTATACTTGATATTTACAATTTATCTAAATTGGTAGACATTGTGAGTTCACATGAATGTCACCTTTGTTTGGCGTCTTGCTATATATTTGATCTTATTATTTTGTGTGTACTTTTTAGATATTGGACCAGATGCAAAGGAAACTGGTATCTACAGGAGGCACTTCGCTCAGGATGGACCAAGCTTTCCAGTGCAAGCCCACATCAAGAATGGACTCGTCCTTGAACTGCACAGCTACATCCAAACAGAACTATCATTGAATTTGTTAGTATACTAAAACTAAAATCACAGGTGTGGTAGGAGTCAAAGTTCTGTGATATGAAAGTGACAGTTGGCATTGCACCCAAAGGGCTGTAAAAATCCACAACTCTCTTTACTTACTGCAGATATTTGCAGAATTGCCTTAAGGTTGACTTTTGCCAATTTTTTCTCAAATTAAAGGTAATTAATATGCAAATCATTTTCACTTAATTGAACTTTCATCTGTAGTTTCTGAGGAGTACAGGGTATGTCAAATACATTAGGAGTATACCGTACATGTACATGTGGCATTGATCCTCAAAAATCCCAATAATTGGTGCTGTACTGTTAAAAAAAACGAATAAGTATTTATCCAAATTGGTCAATTTTACGCATTGCATATTAATTAATTAGAAAATGGCTTTATTTAAGATAAGACAAACAGTAATGTTTACCAACATACATGTACCTGTAACCACCACATCAGAAATTCAATCAAAGTCTACAGCTGCCAGGAGTCAGGACATCTTGTAACTTATTATAATTATTCTTTACTTTTGTTATCTTGATTGACAGGCTTCTTGTTGGAGTGTACTTGAAAGGCCACTTATACACACTGTGTTGGTTTGGGGTTTCAGGTTTTAGTTTTTTGATTCAAGTCTTTTAAGTCATTTAGTCCTTTTGGTTTTTTTGGCATTTTTCCCATACCTTTTCATTAATAAATTCTTTTAAAGTCAAATATTGATGTCTGAGTCCATATTAATTCAGTTTCCTGCGACTTTTCCTTCAAAGATCCTTAGTTTAGTTGGAGTTGTTTTGCGAGTTTCCCTATAGTGTGCCATTTTTCCCTGTTACAACCGCATGGGTGATTTTGCAGTATGGTAGAATGGCATTCTGGGAAGGAAAGGGGGCAATGTTTGCTCCTTTTTCCTTCCCACACTGCCTTTCTACCATTGTGCAAAATCACGTGTGGTATCAGCAATAAGGCTTATTGCCAAAAAGAAAAGTTTTGCAGAGGTCAGTGACTTCAGAGCAACTATAAAACATGTTTCCATCAGGATCAACACTTGATAGTTCTGTAAATCATGGATCTATGCCTATCAATCATCCAACAAAACTGCCTTGTGCTTCACCTAGATCAACTCACGAGAAGACATTTGAGCGAAGGAAATACGTGTACTTACCTGACCTACCTGATTAACCATGCACCTGTCTGTCAGTGTGAAACCTAACTTGTATCTGTATGATGCAGCTCGCCGTGTTGATTCAGGAATGCAGGCACTAGCGAAGGAACCGCCTGTGTAATGGTACACTGTACTGAAGTGCACTGTACAATGTGCCCGGCATTATACACACACCGACATTCCGCGGAAATCAATCATGTCAAATTTGGGTTTGTTTTCCCTCCAGTCCAGGTCTTACATTATCAGCACAACCATGGAGGTAGGAAAAGATGAAATCAGATCAAGCCGAATAATTATCTTCCAGCCATGCCAGTAACGAAATCAGGTAACGGAGCTCAGCCTAGCGTGGAGGTAAGAAAGTCAGACGTACATGTACGATGATCACTCTCTCTCGACCAGATCCCCGTATTATACTTTTCTGAGGAACAAGGTCATGAAGGAAGGCCTACATGTATGTACTGTACATACATAAAAATATGACTGTCACAAAAGGTCCTGGCGTGCGATAAGATCGGACCGAGGGCTCACTACTACTGGTAGTTCCGCATTCTTGCACATATGTACATGTACATATTACATGTACTGTACTGTGCTGTACATATACTGTACATGTACAAGTACGTGTACGTACATGTACGTGTACAGTACATGTACAGTACACTGCATGCCCCGGCGGACCTACGGCCACGTGTGCACAGCGCTGTCCGGTTTCTTCCAGGGCCACTCCCCTACTACCACATTATGAATAATGCAATACTTTTCTGCCTGGTGTGGGTGTTTCCTCCGCAAAAGTTACATATTTATAAAAAAATATTTTCTGGAACCCCACCCCCTCTAAACGTTTATGAATGATGGAACAGAAAGTTCGCCACATATTCCACCTGCAAATGGCCGTAACCACACGTATTGAATCTTAAAGACGTCTTGATGTAACAGCCGGACAAAAGGGAATTGGTTTTAGAGACGAAGGAGGATAGGGGTAAATTCAAAATTGAATACGAATTCGGGCTTAATGAAGAAAATCAAACGGGTTAATAAAAAACTCGTAGGGGAAACAGCGCCTTCAGTTTTCCAGAGGAGCATGGACTTTCAAAGAAATGGGTGCACTATTCAATGCGTTTCCCCTCCTTCCTCCATGGTTTGACCAAACAGGAGTTTGAAATACTTTTTATTTGAACATAAAAACTGTGCCTAAGAAAAGTAATTGCAGCTACACTTTTATGACTTAAGATCTATATCCATGCATTAAATGCACTTTGATTTAGGAGGAAAAATAAATGACAGGTCTACTGAATTAGGGCAGATTGTGGGGTTGCCAAAATGTTAAACAAAAATGTTAAACCAATATAATTTCTTTTATTAAATTCTCTTTGTTGTTGGAAAACTGATTCTTTAGAGTCTAAGGCAACATCACAAATATAAGTAAATGAGGGTAGGAAAATTAGGACATGTTCAGTTTTAGGGGGAGAGGAAACTCCTGGACAAATAATATTAGTAAACCCCAAAAATCGGGTAAGGATTGAATACACAGTCCACACACTGTCCTCCGGGAATTAATCCTTGGTCACACAGGTGACAAGCACGACAAGTATCATTGTAGCATCCCGACTCCACAGTCTGCAAAGAACTTGGAATCATATTTATTTCGACAGAGTCTGCAACTGCAGGCGGATTTTTCAGATCCTAACTGGACGTGCAAACAACGTCCAAAACATATCACTCCTTTCAGGTTTCAGATGCTCAACATTAAATTCTAAAGTTGGGTCGGGGTCAAGTCATTTTCCATTCAAAGGCTATGGTTTAGTTTGTAAGTAAAATTTCGAGGTGTGGAAAGCAGCGTCCTGGATCCGGAGATGTTGCGCTTTCAAAAATAATTCAGCCAATGCTGTTTCAACAGGAACAATGATAACACTGTTTGAAATTCAAATGTAAACAAGATTGTTCAAATATAAAATCTATTTTAAACAATGTTGTTTATAAGCCTTACTCAAGTAGCAAAATGAATTATGTTTCAACTTATTATTTAACAGCGCAGCTATTCTGGGCTTAATGCAGCATTTCAAATTTGTTTTTTCCATTTCAAATTGTTTATATGAAACGGTTTCAGAGTGAGTCTGTCCACTCAAAGCTTTTGTTTCTGTTTTGCTTGGTTTAATACGAAATCAGTTTTACTCCACTGAGAAATGGCGATCGCATCTATGTGAAAAAATGTAGTGATAGCGAATGACAATCCACTGAACCCTGCCTCATTTGAATGGTGGATGTGCATCAGCTGACTGAATGACGGCAAAATTTCCTATCAGATTTCAAACTGAACTCGTCGAATTCATAATACAAACCAAGACTTCAATTTCAGTTTAGAAAAACTGCACAACCCCTCTCAAGTTTGGGCTTCAGAACCTATTGTGTAACACGTTTTCTCGATTTTTGGGGGAGGGGGTGCTGCTAGGTCGAAACGGAGGAAAGTGGTCGTCAAGGCTCTGACAGAGTATGGCAGATGATGATGCTGATAATACACGATGATTTTTCGGGCGGATACAAGGACTGTCAAGACAATTATGTAGCAGTTTGAACAATACAGGGCTCACTGTATACATGTAGATAGGCATGAAGATGGAAAAAGTGCCATTTTCTCCTTTTCCATTTTCTTTTCCAATTCTCATTATTTTATCGTCAATTTCTGAAACGAATTAAGGTGGTGTCTTATTAAAACAATTTTGTTCCACCCGACAACTGAATTACCGTGACGATTTAAGCAGAATGGGTTAAAATACAATTTAGTTTTGTATGATCATTTTTGTTAAACTGTTTATAAGATAAGTTAAATTTTCAAATAACAATACTGACTGGTAAAATTACAAATACACGACAAAAGGCCGACCACATCTTTTGAAGGGTTGTGCGCGAAACTCCTCCTGTATGCACCGTTACAATTAGTGCTGATAGTGCTCTCTACAAAATCTCACTCTAAAGTTTATCCCTTTCAGCATGGGATATGTTGATTTTTTTTTTGATTAACGAGGAGTGTACTGTTCAGGAATATACTTAACAGTTTGGCAACCCCTCGATCTGCCCTAATTCAGGAGGCCTGTCATTTATTTTTCCTCCTAAATCAAAGTACACTTAGTGCATGAATTTAGATTTTAGGTTTTATATTGTAGCTGCAATTACTTTTCTTAGGCACAATTTTCATACAATTTTATGCTCTTATTCAACAAATCAAAAGTATTTCAAACTCCTGTTTGGTCAAACGCGGTGAAAAGTGCACTTATTGAAAGTCCCGTGCTTTTGTTGACACCTGAGGGCGCTGTTTCCCCCAATTTTTTTAAGGCGTTTAATTTTTTTCTCCCTTCATTCATTAAGCCCGAATTCGCGTTCGATTTTGAATCTACTTTTCCTTCTTCGTCTCTAAAATCGTTTTATTTTTGTCCGGCTATATACCCAGACGTTTTTCAGATTAAATGCACGTTTTCAAAGAAGAAGCGACCATTTGCAGGTATGTGGCGAACTTTCTGTTACATTATTTATAGCCTATTTAGAGGGCGTGGTTCCAGACAAGTTATTGCATTATTCATAAACTCGGTGGTAGGAAGTGGTCGGGGAAGAAACCAGAAGTACCGTACACGCGTGACCGAAGCTCCCCGAGCGTAATGTACCGTACATTCGTGAAGTCATGCTTTTACTCATGTTAGGCCTACACCTTCATGACCTCGTTTCCCTGAAAAGTACTTTCCAGGGGGATCTGGTCATGCTGGTCGAGGGTGATCATCGTGCGTCTGTTTATCTACATGGCTGTACATATGCATGTACAGAATGGAGAACTACCAGAAGTAGTGAGCCCTGGGCCTCGGCACGGGTACGGTCGGCATTGTATGGCACACCACGGCCCTTCGTGAAGTCATATCATGTACTGTTGTTAGGCCTACACCTTCATGACCCTTGTTTCCCAGAAAAGTACACTGCAAGGGGGGATCTGGTCGAGAGGGCATCGTGCGTTTGATTTTCTTACTTCCATGCTTCCAGGATCCACGTCAGACAGACATGACTGAGCTGAGCTCCGTTACCTGATTTCGTTACTGGGAAAAAATCATTCAGCTTGATCGGATCGTGGTTTAATAGTTATACATCATAGACCCGGAATCCAAATTTGACATGGTTGATTTCCGCCGAATGTCGGCGTAGTGTGTACATGTACATGTACAAGGAGACACACGTTGTACAGCGCACTTCAGTATGACTATAGCCTAGGGTGTTCCTTCGTTTGTGCCTACATTCTGATCAACACGGCCAGCTGCAGGTATCGGCTGATCATACATGTTACTTCACACTGACAGACTGGTGCATGGTTAATCAGGTAAAGTCAGGTAAGTACATGCATTTCCTTGGCTCAGATGTCTTCTCGTGAGTCAGTGTACAAGCTGACTTACTTTTGAAGCCTTAGCTTGCACGGTACATGTAAGTTAGTCACCTTGGAGGAATGCTGTCATCTTGGTGGAGCACAAGGCAGTTTGGTTGGATGATTAATTTGATTCATTTTTTAGAGAACTATCAAATGTTGATGGAAACCAGTTTTACAGTTGCTCTTAAAGCAGCTATCAATTGTATGATGGACCTCTAGACCCCCGGGGCTGAAGCGTCATGTTTACAAATGGTGGGTCAGCCCGTGATGGTGGGGAAAGTATGATTTTGATGCATCAGAGAAAGGCTGAGGTTGTGTATAGGGTGCGTCAATGTAGAGTGAAGGGACTGTCAAACAATACGTCTGATCTATAAATGTGCAAACTTGATACATTATACATGTCATACGGAGATCAAATGCTCCAGGAAATCAACCAAAAATTCAGCACTATTTTAAGTTTTGCGATAGGCCTACAATATTACTTTAAAAACTTACGATTTCGCACACTGTAGAGAATGAATGTTAACAACCAAATCTAGCCTTACCCCCAGAAGTTTGGGGCCTGACGTCCGTTACGCATCCACGAACCCTGCAGAACAAAATTTGTTTGACACCCTCCGTTTTCTCGGTTGTGTACCACAGTTTCGTGGATTCATTTCTGCCCCCCCACAGTTCTATGTACTGTATGGTAGCTTACATACTTTCAAGTTATGTACGAAGAAAAAATCCAGCCCAAATTGTGCTGTTTGTCCAAAATCATACAAGTAATTCCCGTTCTGTGTCCAGAATCACTTGGTTCATTTGTGTTCTTGTGAAGACAAGCTGCGACCAAATGGTTGATTACAGCTGCATCGATACACAAGACATGGGAATTGGCTGCAGCAGCTTTCCGTATGTGTGTGTCATTCTTAGCCGTGACTGGACCGACTGCTTGAAATGGCAGTTGGCTGCGACACGATGCAATCACAGGGCTTTTCATTATTTATGCCGAGAGGTAGGAATGTCAAGCTAGACCTCAGTGCATGCACAACAGGTAGAGTACCGATCTCACACAAACCTTGGCCCCACTCTACCGTTGACACGAGGGACATGACACTCGGAGACAAGAAGTTGGTAGACTCCCTACATGCACCAGAACATACTCTGACTCAGATCAGAGCAACGGCTTTGTCATATCATTGTATGGAGGGACAGTTGAATCTTAAGAACATACATGTACATGTATCATGAAATTATGTTCTTTTCAGATTCACAACTGATTCACGGACAAGAGGTTGGATTATTCCCTCGAGAAAAACTCAAACACTAATGAACAGTTTTACTGACAAAAAGTTGAATTTTTGCTAATTACACTTCACAAAACATTGACTTGTTCTTTTCCCATTCAGATTCTTAACAGGAGAACCTAAGATCATTGAGCAGAAATCCAAAGATGTGTTCAAATCAGCAGGTTATTTTTTCACCCTTATCCACTGAACATGAAATTCTTGCTTTCTGGTCACAAACAATACATGCACTGTTCCAAAACGGCAAGTAACATTTGACTTTCTAGATGAAATACACGTACATTAAGTATTATTTCCGCCAGGTCAGACAGTGGAACTATACGTACATTGTACATTTTAACCTCCAACGATAGTTTGACAGCAATTGAACTTTAATTACCACAAAAAGTAAAAAGTCACTGTTTCTTTTGGATATGAATTTATAAACAGTACATGAAGGAGTGTGTCCCCAAAAACCTCAAGAAAAGCTGCTTTCTGGAAGCCTTCGAATAGTCAAGGCGAATGTGGCGAAAATGAGTTGGCCCATGTGTTGAAAACAATCATGAACGTGTGCAGCTTACATAATGCTCCAACACGGTGAGCCGTTTGTGGCAGCAAGGCAGTTCACTCACGCTGGTCTCTCTTTTAGCATTATGTAAGCTGTGCGCGTACACATAGACGACCCTTCTCGTTACAAATGCCTTCACTTGGCCAAAGGCTGGCTTTGTGGTTGAATTAGGTTTTCTTAGCGATAAGGTGGGAAAATAGTATCTTAACATTATCCCTTTTTTCTGGTTTTCAAATGCACACATTTTTGATAGACTGTGAAGTGCTTATTGCGTGCAAATTAAATCCAAGAGAAAAGTACTGAGATTGGTGAAAATGAAGGCTAATTGTTTCAAAATTGTCAATTTCTGCTAGGAAAGTCATTTGAACATAAAAAGTTCTAGCTCAAACATTAAAAGAAATAATCTGAGTACTAAATCAATACATTGGCACCGATAGGAAAACCATCTCCAGACAAGTAGCTTGTATTTGTGTGTAAATAAAAGTTAGAGAAATAAGATCACCAACGTACTTATGTATTGCAATTCCAGAAGGGCCTCGTCTCTGCAAAATTGTGCTGTATCATCAAAAATGACTCACTCCTTTCAATATGAGAACAGTATTTTAAACCTGAAAGGATTCAAAATTTTGAAGATCTGAAAAGTGTCTCAGCGACTAATTACCCTGACAGAATTGTTCTGTCGCTTTTGTCATTGTACACATACATGTACATCACACGTGTATGAAACAATCACAAATTGGTTGTTATTAAACACTGTAGTTCAACAAAGGACTTAGAATAAAAATAAATAGATTACCGGTATGTTTCACAGGCACTTCTGGCATATGGCAAGGGATAGTGTGAAATAATATTGAGTTATAAATTGTACATGTACAAGCAATTATTGCATAAAAGACTGCCATGTACATGTATTTCTTAATAAACTACATGTACCTGGGCATAAAAATTTACGACCAATAAATGTTTTTTTTCCCTGAGATGCATTTTTTAAAATTAACATGTACACATCATAAAATGCCCACACATTTCTTGCCAAGATCTGAAGTATCTCAGATGCAATTAACGTGACAAAATTGTTCTTGAGCTTTGTTCATTTTACGAGTACATCACACATGCATGAAAAAAACCCAAAAAACTGGTCCTTTAACACAATGAATTCACCAAAGGACTTAGAATAAAAATAAATAGATTATGTTTGGCAACTATGCACTTGTTGTGGCATACGGCAAGGGATAGTGTAAACTAATAATTTACACATGCAATGATTGCCAAATTATTGCCATGTACTTTTAAAAACCAATGAATGTTTCAACTAATGACCAAAAATAAGGTACAACTACAAGTACATTTGAACAAACACAAGTACCGAAACAAACCACAAACGTAAGCGCATATAATGCAAGAAACTGCTTGCTTAAAGCACCATCAATAAATTGAGTGACAAGCCTGTTAAAATAAACAGCTCAACATGAACCTTGCACAAATATACATGTGTATACAAGTGTACATGTACATTTGCACATGTATATTTATACATGTGCAAATGTACATGTACACATGTGTAAATATGCATTTAAACATGCACATTTGGCGCATGTGCTTTGTTTGTATGCACTTGTCGGTAGTGCTAACACATACATTTACACAAAGCTTATGTGCTAAATGTGCATGTTTATATGCATATTTTCACATGTGCATACACGTGTATAAATGATTCAAGAACTATACATGACTCAAAAACTGTAAAAAAAAACTCTATTTCATTTCAATCCATGACGGTCAGGTCCAAAAGCATACATGTAATTTACATGGATTGACCCAAATGCCACGGAGTGCCAGAGGTCATTTTAGTTTTGAATTATTTTGTCTACTTGTACATGTACGGGGCACTACCGTCAATTACCATACCTACACATTGGGCAAAGCCATTTCCCCTTTGGAATTCGGTGCAAATTTACACAACCAAAATGGAACCACCTAATTTGGCACTGCTTGTTGTCGCACAAGACCATCTGCCCATACATTTCTTCCTTGCAAATGCAGAATACATCTTGTTCAAGATCAGGTACGGGTGCCTCTCAGCAATTCGGACAATACCAGGACCCTTTTGGCTTCCGAATGATGTTGACATATTGAAAATAGAACCATTGCTGCTTGCATGCTACGTTATCACGGAGTACCATCTTTCCGAATCTACCACTGCAAATAAAATGAAGTACACATACAAGTTCAGTGCAAAACTCTGCATTACATTCCCATTAGCAGTCATTCAAGAATTACCACCTGCAAAGCATTTCACAGACATACAATGTATACAAAATGAATCTTTAATTGAATGCAAAGAAATTTGTAAAATCTCTGGGAAGAATTCGTGGTCAATTAATGAAAGATCTTATCATATTCAATGGCACCAAAGGCTGAACCAATGATCAAGTTTAAAGACCACCCCTAATAGACACAGCGTAGACACAGCGTACTTATTCTCAGACTGAAATAAATCATCGTGCACACACGCCTCAGTTTGTCTTCTGGCCACTCTTTGATTTATTTCCAAGAACTCTTCGAATATTGCCAGAAACCAGAAGTTTTTTGGGCAAACTGGCAACAAAATTGCATTTTCATTGGGCACACCAGACCCAGCCATGAAATAGGGCACACCAGGCCCACCCAAAACACAGCCCCTTAGACCGTGTTAATATTCAGGGCACACTAGACCCTGCTACAAGTATGGCTTACCAGACCATCATGTGTGTAATTAGGGCGCACCAGGCCCACCGTAAATATGGCACATTACGCCATCAAAGTTAGGCCACACCTGGTCCACCATTATACAACTCTAAGCATGGCACTTTAATCCATGTTAATGTAACACATGTATAAGACACCTGGCTCACCATAAATACTGAATAACAACCGGGCACACCAAGAGTCATGTTACCACCAATTAATTAATAACCTTGTAGTGAAAACACTAAACTTGAATTATTAAATCTGCAGGCACCCAATGTTCCCCCGTTGGAGACTTGTGGGAGGAATGGCCCACGGTGAACATCCATGGAGCCAATCGAGTGCCTGTCACAAAACATCGAGATTACAGCTATAGTGCCTCCATTTTATGCTCTAGCAGCTGTAACTGGTAAAATAACTTTATTGGCCATTATAATAGATCATTTCTTGACTGTGTCTGTCAAAATTCCTGCCAAAAACTGCTTCAAAGTGCTTCAAAGTTTCATTTACACAATAACATGTTACTTAACACAAGATGGAGATGGGACGGAGGCGGGTAAACAAAAGTTTGGAAGTTGCGCTGTCTATTAAATCTTTACCCTATAAAAGCTTTGACAAAACTGACCTTAAATTACATTCCCTACATCCATCAAGACATACCTCCCATCAAGAAGATGTCCCATTGGTTAAAAGTTTTGTCACAGAAGTTCCCTTATTGGGCTAAATTCTCTAATGTAATTGGCTGACACATTATGCGAATCATTCAGTGGAGCCTTTTTTTTTAAATTCTGTGTTTTCTACAAATTTTCTGAAGACATTTTGATCAAGATACTTCCTTCCAATTCTACACATACCTGCAGATAAAGAAAGCTGGTAAAAAGCACCACCTAATAGTTCAAGTACTGTTCTGGCCTACATAAAAGTGTAGCCGGACAGGGGTGGTAACTTAATTTCAACTGGAAAGTTCAACCGAAGAACAAAGAAGAATTATGGCCGAAGGTCAGGCTCCATTATCCACACTGACTTTATTCATGGAGGAAGGAAAACAGAAGGAGAGAGCACAAATTGACTTCAAAGGGACAGTGATGGTCGCCGCGGTCGTAAAAACAGCGGTGGTTGCTCCCACTGAGCTTCTTATGTAAACACCTCCCTAATTCAATTTTCGCACGGTCGAGCAGCTTTCGCTAGGAATCATGGGAAGGATTTTGCCTTATCAGTTGCGCGCATACGTATATATCTAGGAATACTACATCCAACATGGCTGCCTACGGACCGGAAGACTTTGTTTACGGTGATTTTGATTTTGAAGGTTTGAGTGATTTTTCCGATATATCGGAGGACAAAATTGATTCCGTGGAGAATGTCATTACTGACGACGAGGAGGAGGATGATGGTCGTAAGTTTAGCTTTTGCAAAGGGTTACCAACAAAAGAAATGATCGCATGTGAAGGAACAAACTGCAACGTGGAGTGGTTCCACTATGCGTGCGTCGGCCTCACCGCGGCAACAATACCAGATGGCAGCTGGTTTTGCGAAAGCTGTCGGCCTAGTATATTGTTGTCATTGAAACCGAAAGACAAAGGTGAGTGTTAAGCGTTTTTAGTGGGTTAATTTTTCAATCACAGCTTATTCAACTGTGTAAATGGGCTTATTTTATAGGCCTATTTGTAATCTTTTGTTCTGGTCATTAAATCATGTTCATTCACATTTGCTTTTCTCCCCTGCGAAGCTCCCTCCACATCTGGCACTGGATCGGGACATGGCAGTGTTGATGAGCTAGACAATGATGCTAGTACAAGTAAACAACAAGGCAAGCAAGCCAAACATAAGGTCAAGAAGAAGAGTACAGATTGAATATGAAATCATTGTATTAAGTTTTTAGCAGTGGATATTTACATTAGCCCATGGAGGAAGGAAAACAGTTTTGCAACATTCACCAAATCCTATTCTGCCGACGTGAAATTTTGGACGTTTTTCTTTAAAAAATCTGTCAAAGTCACAAATCAGAAAAAGGTTAAGCCTACACACTATTTTTTAAGAGTTGAGGACAATATTTAGAAAGAAAAATAATTTAAAAAAAAAGCTTGAAAAGGAGGTTTCAAACCTACAAGGGGGTTTGAGTGTCAAGATCTCCATATACCTGTTCTATCCATTGCACCACCATGACCACTATCGCAGCTTCACAAATGACAAATTCAGGAAGTAAGCTTTAAAGGCTTCTTGTGCATCAGGGCACTGTCTATGCATATGCCAGGAGGTAAGCATTTTGTTGAATGTTGCCAGGCAATAGCCGAATAATACACTTACTAAATTTTAATTCATGCAAATATGTAGCACTGTAGCAATTTTGATAATTATCTTTCCTCATGTTGGTTCCAAGAATCCAGTGAACCATACTTGCTGTTAAGTGAATTTCTTTGTAGGTTTATGTACATAAACACATAAAAAACAAAGTACATGTCAATTTTTCCTGTACCAGTACTTATTATACGCGTTGTTCCTTCGCCCTTTTCAGCAACCTCAGCAACTACCACGGATGATCCCAATAAAGAAAGCAAGACCAAGAAAGAAGAAAAAAAGAAGACGGATAAGAAAGGTTGGTCAAATCTGAATGCTGTCTTTGATAAAATGGAAAAAGCAGAGCATTTTGACTTTATTTTGTTACTTACATACAAAGTACCTAGACGGATGCGGATAAGAATTATTAAAATAATTAGGAAATTTTTTTCTTCAAGGTTCATTTTCAAGGTTTTTTGCTGCAATGCCTCACTTTCAGTGAGATCATAACTAGTGTAAGAAGTTGGACCACGATAAATTCCTTCCTGTAGACAATCTAGACATTCAAAATCGAATCTGTCCATTTCCAAAATTTCAGACCCAATATCATGCTATAGTTGATGTTCATCAAGTGCACCTCAGTTGCTAATACATGTAGTTGAACTTTTTCTACATGGTCATTCATAATCAAAAAGTCATGAAGTGCCAAGAGAAATTGTTAAAATTTACTGTCTGCTTGTAAAGTAACAACTTAGTACAAGTAAGTTTGTGACTTTGAAACATTTTGTCCTTTCTCCACAGCAATGGAAAGACCCACAGCTAAGTTCACCAAGGAGGATGCCATAGGGAATGCTGCTTCCTACTTCACAGGGGTTCTTTCATCAATGAAGGATCATCCAATGTTTAACCTGGGGAATACCACAACTCTGCAAGCACTTGCCGTGATAACACAGCTGCTTTTATGCATTAATGAAGCGCCAGTCCAGGAATTTTGCACATCAGCCGTGACTGCTCTGTGGTTCATCTTGGAGAGTGATGACAGCATGCAATTGAAAGAGCAAGCATACATGAACATTTGGGTCAAGTACCACTGACTTACGGGTGAACTCTGTGCAAAGTGGGAGGAACTACTCTGGTCAATTAAAATTGAACAAAATGGGAAACACATATATACCTCATTTCAGTTTTATTACTTGGCGTGTTTCAAAATCTGATGGAGGTCAGGAACGCAAAGGACGCTCCCAAGATTGACGAGTCCACAAGAGAAAATTGTCTTGACAAAGAAAAGGAGAAAGTTCTCCGGTACATAGCTGGATATGTTCCCTTTGCCCTACTGAAAAAATTGAAAAAGTACAGCAACACAGCAGCTATTGCATTCTGTAAGTTCTTAAATTCCTGGGAAGTTGCAGGTTCTGGATACTCAAAAACCTTTCTAGACTAGAATTCTAGTCTAGAATACACACGGCAGTGGATAGGCACTCAGAATAGAGGGGGTCTCTTTAAAGTGTTAGTTGATGTCTATATCTTCTTTTGAGCTATTGAACTTGTAAGTAGAGTGTTTCTCACTCACAAAAATCTTGTTAAAATGCAAGGAGTGAACATCAAAGCTGTGCTTGCTAACAGGATGTTTACAAATAAACTTGTTCAGGACTATTGGAGCAACTTGATACGTGACAAACTGAATGCAGATTCCTCTAAAAAACTGTTTGACATGGTGGTGAATTTCTACATCAAGATTCGCTGCAAACCTTTCATTAAGGTGTATTTGAACATCAAGAAAATGAACTCAAAAAGCATCTCTAAGAAAGCAGAGAAAGCCCTGCGTAAAAACCTAGATGAAGACAAAGAGAAGTGAGAAGTTTCAGTAACAACCTCAAGTATTCATACACTTTGGTACTGCTTGAACAGTGAAATTAATGTTATTAATGTTAGCAACTTTACTATATACATGTACATGTATGTACAAAAGTGCTATGAATTCCAACAGCACAGACTCTCATTATCTGGATTACACTATTTACTCTGAAATGTACCTATACAGACGAATACATTTTGTCAAAGCATAATACCTGTACTTCTTAAAATGGACCTGCTTCCAAGCCTTCCAAATATCCTTTCTGAGTAGAAGCAGCCCGTCAGCAGCCTTTACATTAAGTGATCCCTGGAATTTAAATAAAAATCCTTCAGAAAAATAAAAGGATGGGCATGGCTGTTTATTTGAATATTGTGTAATTTCACAGCATTCAAATTAACCTTTCGAAATTCCATAATTTGTATGCTTGAGCCCCTGCACATGTAATTTTTAGAGCGACATGTCCAGCTTCCCTGTACAAAAACCATATGTACTGTTTTCTCGACATTAGTCAATTTCTGCTAGAATTCACTACAGCCTTTGTTTAACTTCAGTTGGCCAAATGGGCTATTCCTGGATACACAATATGCAAGTCAACAAGATGTTCTGCAAGCCACTGATTCCAACCACAGAACCTGTCTAAGGGGGTTGGGCTGACTAGCAACAGGCGATAGGTAAATTATTAAAAATGTCAGTGACATGACAAAAATAGCCTATTTTCTTCAATAGTTCCCAGATAATGGAAACGGTAGGCAATTTGCTTTCTATTGCTCAGGTCGATTACTTTGGCCTCAAATGACTTTGAAGTCTCGACCAACTCATGGACCTAACTTATGAGTTTGATGACTACTTATGCTTGGGCCTTTTGGGAAGCTGTGTGCTGTCCAGAACTGGCTTTCCAGTGTCAACAGGTCGGACATTGGCTTTCCGTGAAGCCTTCAGACACTTCGAAGCAACATAGAAGGAAAACATGTTGTAACCCACTTGCTCCACTGTTGGATTATCGCTGCAGCCTCCTGCCCCTCGGTGCTTAGAAAAGTGCATCTCGAGAGGGTCCTGATTAAACTTTTCACTCAGCAAGTAGTCCACACCAGGAGACTGAAGGAGCAGTTGGGCGAGTTTCAGGAAAGAATTCACTGAAAGAAAAATCAATTGAAAAACGCAAATGAAGTTGTAATATTGTGCATTTAAAACGCATTTTGGAAATTAGGGGATAAAGGGATACAAATTTTTCATTCTTACACATGCACCAACTGTAGCTCAAGGCATAAATGATGTACTTTCCCGTGACATTTTGCATTCCTTTCAAACAGCTTTTGAAACAGGAGGGAATCCCCATTTGGGGTGATGTGAAGAATGATTTTGCACAGCAATTTGTCTTTTTTCCTGTCCCTTGTTTCTAATAAAACTAAATATATTTTGAGCAAGTCACTTTTAAATGCTTGAAATCAGTTAATGCAGTTTTTACTAGTTTCAGAAATTATACAAATGTATTCTGTTACTATTGATGGAATAATATGACGAATGCTTCATCAACCAATACAATTCCATTATGCAAAGTAACCCCTGTTAGTACACCAACCGGTTATGTTGATGCCCTCTAACGTCTCTCTACTCAGGCACATATTGGACCTCGTCTTGGGATCTAGATGAGGATTGCTGGCCAGCTCCTGTTGCCACTCCTTCAAGAAGCCAACAAAATCCTTCTGAAGCCACTGGTTGTAAATAAATCAGGATTGATTGTCAGTGCCCATTCTGATTATGTCTAAATGCTATACAAGAAATGGGCAGTTTGGCATGCAATTTGGATGCAAAAGCTTATACAATTAATGTGTGATTTAATTTCGAGCATTACTCTTAAATGCGTCATAGCTTCCCCACCTCTGTAAGCACTATCAATAAAAATGCTGGCTGCAGTAGAATGAAGCCTTGGCTCTGACCACTTGCCATGAATTTCAAAATGGGTCATTAGACATGTACATGTATTTACATTCAGGCAGAGTTAAAAGGGAAAATGCAGTGTTTCTCCATCACAGATTGAAGGAAAAAAGATTGCAATCAGGTTATCCAGTGAAATCTAACTATTAAAATCAAATATTTTCTTATAATACATGTACCTCAAAGCGCCAATCGTCCGAGGACCTATATGGTTCAAGAGCTGGTTTACGTTTGAAAGCACCATCGTGGGGGTTAGACACATTGAGACAATCGAAGAACTTGTCAAAGTAGGAGATGAACATCTCTGCTGATCTTGTGTCATGCTTTCCGTGTGCCTTCATAGCGTTTGCAACACTGGTGCTGAGAACCTGTCCAAAAATGGATAAAATGTATGATTCAGCATGGATTGGAGGAAGGAAACCTCCATGGATTCAGTGAAGCCTGAAAAACCGAAATTCGTCTTTGCCCCCCCAAAAAAAAAAATGTTAAAAAAATTTTTTAAGTTGGCTTCTGGAACAATTAAACTCTGATTCCACTGTTGAAAATGATTACCAAAAATCATCACGATTGTTCTTTATTTGCTCTAAAGATGGGTAAATGTAGCTCTCTCTCTTGTTTAATCAACATGCAAAGAGAATTTCTATTGGTACCTGGACAGCCATGTACACCTGCATTCTCAGGGCAGGAGTGAGGTGAAGATGCTCATATGTCAGTTTGTGTAAACATCGAAGACCGGGAGATGTACGCTCAAGCCCCACATCCCACTCGTACAGAGACAGCAGCTGCGTCCATATGTCTTGGCCTTTGAGCTGTGGAAAGTAAATGGACAAAAGTTTTGCCAAGATATAAAAAATGACAAAGTATGAGGAACAATTGCATTATGAATGAAATATGGCAACACTATTTTTATTCTTTGGTTTACATATTTTTTCTAAAAAACTGAATTTGTGAGGAGTGGAAAAATATGAAAATAAAATGGCCCAACTCTACGGGATGCCCATTCACTGTTGCATAGCCATGTGCTCTGATTTTAACTTCCACATCCAAGATGGGACCCCAGGTGAGCCTACCCGCAAGTAAACAATTAGCATGTACTCATGTATGGTAAAGCTCAGCAAAGTGCATGTACGTTCAAATTCTGTTTTTTTTTATTTTCAGAAAATAATCAAGTTGAAGATACAAATACAGTATTGTTCTTTTATTTTCTCTGACAATGTTTTTGACAGTCTAGGCCAAAGTGGAGGGGGAAAAAATAATAAAATTGGTTGAAAAATCTCATTTTATTATTTTTCTGTTTCTGCAAAATTCAACATCGAAGGCGTCCGTAAACCAAGAATAAAAAATGCGGCATAAAGGTAGTACTTCTATTCAATACAGAGATTTTACAAAGGAGATTAATATCTGCAGATCCTGCCAATTCTAATACTCTTCACTTTTCTGTGTCAATTTTTTTTCATGGGGTTGGTTCCATTGTCATTTGATACATTTACATAATGTTCAATGAACTCTTAATTAACTACATTTTCCCTTGTTGACGCATGAATTTTCATAATTGTATAGTATGTAATCTACTTACATGCAGATGACGAGTCTTTTTGTGGTACCCAGAATTTTCGAGGTTGTTACGGGTGGTCTTTAACAGGTGAGGTACGTTGCAGAAGAAGTACATGTGTCTTGACGGTTCTGCTGGACTTCGCGTACAATGAACAATACTGCTGTTGTTATCCGCGTCCCTGTTCATCCGGTAATATTTTCTGTTGGGGAGGCACCATCACGCACGAAGGCCCGTACAACAAATCCAGCATTCTCAAGTAACACGATGGCCTCAAGTAGACTAGGATACAGCTGGTGACTGGAAATGCCAACACTAGGGTAGTATCCCACAGGTGCATGAAGGCCAGTGAAAATTCCCCTCGCCATCAAGACCAGCACGTGTGTCGCAATGGGAATTTCCTTCTCTCCCTTGCACCTTCGCTCAAATGCGAGGACCTCGTTTCCGATGCTTCCCACATCTACCGCTCCGACAACATTACCTGTGCTCTGTGAATAAACCAAGCCTGACTTTAATTTTCGTTTTATCAAACAAGACAGAAATATCTCGATGATGGTCGGGCATGTCCTGTGAGATGTGGTCTTCCATGATTCTCTTCACCAGATCGCTGTTGAAGCCTGAAGTTGGAGTTGCGAAGTGGCTGTATGGATGCAGCGTTGTAGGGTGAGGCAGCCGCAGGAACCCAGTATCCCTCATGAGATTATATGCAGATGAAGACTTGCTGTGTAGGGCGATACAAAAGCATATCACAGCAGGCATGGCAGGATGCCATCGCATCGCCTTCCCTTTCTTGATTGATTCTTGGTGTTGTGCCTACAACAGAGATGCGGGGGATGAAGATTTTATCTCGACAGTAGCTGTAGCACACTCCTGAAAGGCATTTTGCAGGGCAAAATCTTGGTTTGGAGTAAGCTGGACGCTCTCTGCTTCGATGATTTGTGAAATCTTGTTGCCAAGTATTCGGTTCCTCTTCGTAAGGGCTCGCTTTTGCGCCTGCAGGAGCGATGCTTTTGCTCGAAGCTGAACCGAGCTGAGTCTGTCATTCCGAGTTGTGCTGGGAGCACGACAGACAACTGGAGACTTTGATCTCTTTACTCGACCTGTAAGTGAAGACAGATCTCCCCTGTGCAGTTTGCACAGATCACATCTACTCTACGGCTTCAGTGTCAGAAGACTGCACATCTCATGGCGGATGGTTGGGAACAGATATGTCTGATAGACATCTCTTCCGGTTACAGTGACGGGAATTTGCCCATGCTCTCCCTCTTTTGACTTGACTAACTCGGTAAAATCTCCATTCCCCACGCACACATTCAATGATTCCATACCATCTATTAGGGTGACGAAGGAATCAAAATTCAAAACATCTGGCAGTTGATGGAGATGATGAGGTCTGGAAGCCATTTTCACCTCACATACCGAAACTTCCCATGAACAATTAGGATGAATGGAGATGCAAATCTCTGGATGGCCATTGGATGCGAAACGCATTACCAAGATATTGCTTGGCCCTTTCCAAACAATCCAGCCAAGCGATGCAGCATGTGCGCTCCATGTTGAGAAGTCAAGATGTGTTTGGGCTTCTTCTTGGCCAATAGACTTGCAGACTTTGCATGCCTGATGCCTCTGAAAGTGTGAAGAGCTATTTTACATGTAGCCACCTTCTTCTTCTTCGAACGAGACCACCATTGCTGCAACTTCTTGTAGCACCCATGGCAAATATATGGGGGATGGGTTAAGTCATCATCCAGACTAATATCTACACCAAGGGCTGGCAATACCATCCAGCCATACTTCTCCTTAGAATGAGCGTTTCGGCCTTTCTGCACGGCCCAAGCTGGCCACACAAGCGGCACAAATCTTGCAGGCACTGTGAAGCCATCAGTTGTACATGTACATATCTGTGCTGCCCAAATCGATCAAAACACACGAGAAAAAAAGACGTAATTTTGCTTCACTGTCGCTCCAAAATTATTTCGGCGATGGAACACCACGAACAAGCATGACAAGACCTACAGGAGACAAAGTGAAAAAAAAATTGTAAAGCCATTCTCGCAATCTGAAAATTTGTGTCAAAAGCAGCGGTACTTTGAAAAAACATTGGAGTATTCAAACTACCATGCAGCATGCATGGAAGAATGGCCAAGGTAAGTTCATCCAGCTGACCTGTAATTTAAATTACAAATTTTTGGTAAATTTGGTTTATGTTTTCTATATTTATGTTAATTGTGACCAGATGCAATCGATAAACAATACATGTATGTTACAAAATCACAGGCACATTATTCATATTATTGTAGCTTGGCCTAATATAATATTTCTGTTTGTGTGCCGGGCCTTGCGCTTACTTGAAAAGGGAATTTAGGACCAACTACATGTAAATGTGCTTAACGTTATACACATTTTCTTACAATTACATGTAGGCCCTCTATGACTTTTTTTTGATGCAGAGTCTGTAGCATCTCTTCATCAGGTTCATTTTTCCCCAGCTTCATAAGGTATAAATTTTTCCACTGGCTATTGTGGTGTTATCAAGTTGCAACTTCAATTTTCTTTCCATATTTCTCATGATTTCTTCATAACGAATTTTATTTCTTCCGGTGTATAGGCCTATAGTATACAAAAAATATTTAAGATCTGGACAAATTATTTGGATTTCATTTTCAATTTAATACGTTAACAATCATGAAAAGTTGGATGATGATTGCTTCTCATTTGTCATCAATATAAATAACATCGGCGGAAACACTGGGAGCCTAAAAGAAAACAAAATCAAAACAAAAAAAATACAACTTTTTGATCAATATTTTGACCAATTGTCCAGTACTGGCCAGCCAAAAAACATGTGGTCTGCACTGACTTTTTGTCAACATTTTAGTCCATTTTTCAACCGTAGGAAATGGTCGGAAAGCAGTTTTTTAAGAAAAATATTGTATGTATGAATTTTTTATTTCATAGGTTTCGTATTGAACGGGAAAAGTGCATGTCTTACCGAATTTTTGTCCAATTTTCTTGAGCGAAACATCAACCGACACGAAAATCCGCACTGATTCTCATGGGTTTCCTTGCGCTTGCACAGGGGCTATGGAGAACAACTGCGCATGCGAAAAGCATATTTGTTGGCCCCTGTAATCTTTACTCCAGTGAAGAATTTCGCTGCAAGTTCTATAACCGTGTACGTTGGTTACCAGCGAACTGCGGCAACCATCATTTTGCACAAAGAGCAGTTGCGGTGGTAAAACCTGATGACCGCAGCGGGAGGCCTCCGCGCAAAGTCTACGGGCCCAGCCAGGCCGTAATGAGGTGGTCATTGATTGCACTGATAACAGAACTCCGTTCTATCTCCTTCTGTTTTCTTTCCTCCTTGTTAGAACAAAAGGGCTCGTGCTGTAAAGAGAAAACTTGCTTAAACTTTCCTATAATATCTAATGTATATTAAACCACAAGTTTCCTCAAAGTTATTCTATACATTATTTCTGAAACAGTGATAACAAATAGATGCAACATACCTGTAAAAATGACACAGCAAAGTGGACACTGGCTGAGTGGTGTAGGAGTCAATGTTCATGTGCTCACTGGTCAAAGCATGGAGTCAGAATGACCCCAGAACAAAGGATCTCACACAACCCTACAGTGGCCCACAGGAAGTTGCATCATTTTCACCATGAAGTCCTTCAACAGTTCCCTGTCATCACATGTGGTTTACATTAAATTAAATGTTGTCCTCAATATTTCTATGCAAACAGATGACGACTACAAGACATACTTTACAATTACATAGGATCAAAATCAGTTCAAAGAGTCTCTATGAAGATCCCTCCTGTCTAAATATAGTTAGCGGTGGACCGGGATGGTAGGGTGCTGTTGACACGGTAGCCTCGGCATCTGCTGGTTAGGCCATATCAGCATTGGGGATGGCATCCACAGCATCGAGTAAGAGGCCCAAGGCATAGGGACTGCAGATGGTGACATGGTTACCTAAGGCCAGGACATTGGAGGCTGAGGACCGGGCTGGCTCGTCGTTCTCACTTCATTGACTCCGTTGTCAGTGTGAGGTTGACCCAACATCTCATAGCCCCATCGTTGAGGAAGTTGTCTCTGTCTCGCTAGGTAGGGTCGTTCCTCTGGGGGGTGCTCAGGTACATGATCTGCAGCATACGCATCTGCACCATCTGCACCATCTTGCTCGGTTGTAGTTGTTCAGCGGCTCCTGGACCCGGGTCGAGTGGTGGGACTGCAACATCAACTTCATGTCCAGCAATTTTGATCGGGCTCTGGGGCAGGTCCTGGGGAAACTGCCCTGGGAACAGTAGCTGGCTCAGGAACAGGTGTATGAGCCGCTCTTTCAGGGACTGCAACTGGGTCAGGCTCAGAAACAGGGGCTGGGATGTTGGCTCATGTAGGTGTGCCTGTAGCGTCAGTCCTCTGGAGATCTCCTGGAATATACTCTTTGGCTGCATAGTTCAACAGCGAGGCTGGTTTCAGGGACTGATGCAGCTCCACCAGAATCTCCTCATCTGAGCTTTTGTGGTCAGGGTCACTTTGCTCCTGGATTTCTGGGTCAGTGTTGCCTCGTTTTTGTCGCCGGTCTTTTCCACGTGTGGGGTGAGCTTGTTGTGTTTGAAGGCGTGACATTGCTGGGTCTCCCCTGCATAGGTTATTACAGGGTGACAACAAGTTCCTGTGGAGGGTGCGGATTCTTCCTCTTCCACCCTCTTGTCGCACTTCGTACACAGGAGAATCATCTCTCATCCGTCTTACCACAGTGTAAACTTCATTCTCCCAGTACACTCGCAGTTTTCCGGAACCCCCATTCTCATTGAGATTTCTCGCCAGTACCCTATCGCCAGGCTGTAAGACAGTGCTTTGTGTCTTCTTGTCGTAGTGGTTCTTACCAC
>NW_019091707.1:193277-203796 GCF_001949145.1 Acanthaster planci | reverse complement strand
GTGCTATACCATAGACTTGTGCACAAACCCGCTGCTACACAGTGCTACACGGGAAAATGAAAAAGGAACGGGCCGCGGCGTGTAGCAAAAAAGTGCTATACCATAGACTTGTGCACAAACCCGCGGCTACACAGTGCTAAATGCGAAAATGAAAAAGGAAGGGGCCAGGGCGTGTAGCAAAAAAGTGCTATACCATAGACTTGTGCACAAACCCGCGGCTACACAGTGCTAAATGCGAAAATGAAAAAGGAAGGGGCCAGGGCGTGTAGCAAAAAGTGCTACATCATAGACTTGTTCCTAAACCCAGTGCTACACAGTGCTACATGGGAAAATGAAAAAGGAAGGGGCCGCGGCGTGTAGCAAAAAGTGTTGCACCATGAGGTCATTACAAGAGCGCAGGGAATTGAGTGCTGGATGCCAATCCGTGGAGACATTTTCACTTTCAGAATGACCCTGAATGATCACGGTTATTCACTTGTGAATGAACAGCCTGTGCATAGGTCTCAGGGGCCGTTGCACGATTCTTTGGGGGTACCCAGGTGCTTTTGACACGGAGGGGCTCCCAGTTGCATGGAGCAGAGTCTAAGCAAAATTCTTGAAGTTGTTTTTTTTAATTAAGTGAGGTATCACAAATAAGTGGCTGGTCAGTGTCCACCGTAAATGATTTTCATATCAGAAATATCAATCTGAATCAATGCAAATGTGGACCCAAGTCCCTGAGGGTGGTAATAAGAAACTCCATCGATGTCCTTAGAAACCAGGTCACACCATGATCAAAGTAAACCAGTCTTATTTAGACAAACAAGTGTCATTTTGTCATTGTACCTTTGGGTACATGCAGATGTTTATTATGGGTGTAAATTTGATGAGATTGACCAGCACCCCTCATCACACCAATACTTAATCGCTTTAAAAAGTAAATCCAAAAAAAGAGCTACATTCGGAGTGTCAAGCCTTTTATCTGTAAACCTTGTATCCTTTGCCCCTAACCAATTTATTCAAAACACACTTTCATATGAATGCAACCCCAATACCTTGCTTTGCCGACGTTTGCTTCTCTGTGGTGCCGTCCTCAAGCAGGTCCTGCAGAAACCCTTGAAACAAAGAACAAAGAAATTTTCATAACATGCCAGTTTTGCCCAAGTAACTTAAGATGGTCTGCAAGTCAAAAAAGGTGTGCCATATTTGCGTAAGTCACTTTGGAGTAGTGAAACCACTATTGGCCGACAATCTAAGTCTTCCCAATGAAGTCATATATATGACTTCATAAACTACCTTCCTTACTGATCAAAGCGGCATCCATTTCATGTTGGTGGCAGTGTACATCCAATGTAATGCAGTGCCCCTTCGGAATAATTAGCATCGAGTACACTACACTTTTAGGGACACAAGATTGCATGGTTCGGACCAACAACTTCATGATCCTTAGAAAAGTGGCATTTAAAATACAATTTGCCATTAAATGCAACTTTCATAATTAAATCAGGTAAAAACAGACTGTTCTTTCAAAATTTCAAGACATTAATTAAGTTTGAAAAATTGCCACCCATTTTGTTCAACTTCTGCCCCCACAATGGAAAACACGTATTTGGGAGATTGCAGCATACACTGATGTAATTTACAAAACAAATCCTCTGGTGAATATGAATTACAGCCGAAGCAGTTACCTGGTGCAAACAAAGTTGTGAACTTTCACATGATAGCACATTCGGCTAAGTTCATTGACTGAAATATGCCCTCCCTGTCAATCAGTAACAGTTGTATTGAAGTCCATCACAAGTACTTTCACCAGTCCCTTCCAATGTTCAATCACAAGTTATTCATTACTGCCCTACCTCATCCCCTGTTGTCGTCTGTGATTCTGCAATATTTAAGGTCAGGGTAGAGGGGCTGTCTGCTTGATTGGTTGTGTTCTCTGGATGTTTTCTCTTCCTTGAAGCACGGTCTGTAAATATGATGGGACAGCATCATCTTGTGTAATTTTCTTAAAGTTAAATGCTGAGCATATATTCACGAATTATTCCTTCATACCAGATGCATTTCTGATTAGTAATGGGTGAGACCTCAGCCTAAATAAGTGTCCTTCAACTTGCCGACATCGTTTCTACAACTAAATCTTGTGCCCCCATTCTCATTTGAAAATGGGTATGACGTTATTTTGAGATTTCAGCCAATTGCCATTTGGGGAGAAGCCAACTAGGATACAGACTACGATATGGATTCAAACCCACCTAAACCACACAGATATTAGGGTTTCAACTCCCACTATGTCCATCCTTTGAAATGAACTGTTATCCTATGTTTCTTTGGTGTTAAAGTGTAATTAGCAACAAACCACATTAAGATGAACATCAGTCTACATTTATTTCAATGGAAATGGAAGGCTTTATTGGACATGTGCAAGTTTTCAATGCATTTTTAAGTGTTGGCGGTGTGTTGACGTTACTATCAATGTGTTGGGGTGTGTTGACGGTGTGTTGACGCTAATTAGTACGACCCGCAAAAAGAGAAAATGAAAGCATTATTCACGCCAGGCTACACTGCAGCTCGAACAATTGCCGTTCAATGTAGAAGGTATTGCTTGCCTTCACAAACTGCCTGCTTTCCTTATACAGCTTGTAGCCGACTGTTGGGTTACCATAACAATCATACTGGTATGTTAGGCTGCAATGGCGACATCTTAGGGTTGATTGTCTGCCATTCTTTGAACCAGTCAAGGTAACTACAGTCACTTTGATGGTATCATGATTATGGCTCGGATCACGATTACAAGAAATGCATGATGAATATGGGGGAAGCGAACAGAAATCAAGGGCATCTTCAGGGCACGCAGGATGAGAAATGGAGGACACTAGTGGGCATGTGCTTGAACTTGTTTCGGTCAGACTTGCTGAAGACGCGTCAATTGAACTTCCTGAAGACAAATTCAAAGACGCGTCGTTTGGACTTGATGAAGATAAATTCAAAGACGGGTTGATTGGACTTGCTGAGGCAGAAGGTGAAGACACGTTTAACTGAAGCCTAGCCGACAACAAAAATTCACACAGGTGTACATCTTCTCCCAGAGTTTCACTAAATATGGATGCGTTAAATGAAGACGACACGTCACTGACTTCAATGGCTCGTTGAATTCGGCAAACTTCAAGAAATCCGTACTTCGAAACGACAACTCCAAACTGTTCCTTTGTGCTCAGCTGATTGAAAGAAGTTGACGTGATGTCTAACTTTCTCAACGAGATCTGATACTGTTCCACTACCTTGTCGTCTTCTTCAAGTCTACTTACAAATGCAGCTAAATCAACTTGAGAAACCTTTGTCTTTGGCATCATGAACAGAAAACATACTAAACGGCGATTAAAGTGAAGAAAACTGGCAAAATGTACACTGGACAAAACTCAAACCGCACATGTTAGTCAGAGGAAAGCGTGCAAGATTAAGGTAGAAAGCGTGCAATAAAGTTTCGCAGGTGTTCTGTTGTAAGCGTACGCGGATATGTAATGCTTTTGCTGCATACCAGTGAACTTCTGCTCATTAATGCGCATGCTCAGTTCTGTAGCAGTGTAGCGGTGCTACAAGGAAGACCATGTGGATTCGGCTGTCTCATTTCTGGCTGCATATGGAGCTTTATTCAAATATATCAAACAGGCATCTCTGTATAAATGACTACACATATATTTAACAAGTACGGTATCACATCACTCCAGATCTAGTCACGTGCAAACATTATTTAATGAAGGTGTACAGCAAAATCTTGAATAAGTGAAACTTTAAGGAATTAGAATGTATTAGCAGAGTTTTGAGTTAAGGAGAGTTGTAGTTTATTCTGGGGCTGTGACAAGTAAATTGTGTAAATAAAACTAAACAAACTACAGTTGACTTAAATAATGGGACACAGAGCGATGAAAGCACATGGTGTACAGTAGAATTTTGAATAAGCCAAACTTCAAGAAAGTTTAAAGCAGATTTGTATGGTAGTGTTCTACTGAAGGGAACGATTTCTTTCTTTGACTTTTCAGAGTTTGAGTTATCGAACTTTCACTGCACTTGTACACAATAAGCCAAACATATCTTTGTACTTGGGTAAATCTACATGTACAGGGTGTGCTTGCTTTAAAATTTATGGTCTAATCATCGATTGTATGAAAAATAATGCAACCAAATGTTCAAAGGCAGAGCAACAGCATAAGGGAAATGTGTGCACAAGAAAAAACCATTTGGCATTAAAGATAATTGCTCGAGTTGAATAAAACTACATGAGTACACTTTAAATAGTATCAATAAAACCAAAGTCACTCCAAGTTGTCTTCTGATAAATGTAGTGTACTGGCTATACCCGTGGCATGTTCTTGACCTGTTTTCGGCACTTGGCATTAATACTTTCACGAATATTGCGAAGCTGTATCAGTGTCTCCTTCGATAAAAGATGGCCCCTGCTCAAGATCAGTGGAAGACTGTTGCGAATGATGAGCTGCAAGGGTTTTGATCACCTGGGCAAGGGCTGCAAAGTTCATGTCAGCGGATTTCCTAGATGCCGCCACCTCTAGCCGGGCCAAGAGTTGCTTCTGCAGTGAAATCACTTCACGCAGCACGTCATCACGACATCACACGCCAAAGTGTGAAAAGATGATGGTACTTTCCCATTCAGTGACACTTCGTCTCTGGTGACTTGTAATAATTCCTGATTGGAGTATGTAAACTCGCGCCATTTTTGTGTCCAAAAATTTGGATTATGGACGGACATAAGAACGAGACCAATCATTTAGTTTATTTGTCGGTTGACTGGTGGTGCTTTCCTCCCTTCGTATGGGACTCATCAGTTGCAATGTGGGTGATTCTGGAAGCGGCATTGTACGAACTCACATGTGATTCATGATTGAAATTTGTGGGCCAAAAATGGGCAAATGCCTGTGTAATAGTAGGGAATTAGAGCAGCCATTTTATTCAGTTTCAGTTTGTTCGGCAAGTAGGGAGAGCAGTATATTCAGTGTTTCGTCCTCTTCTTCTGGTTGTTCGTAAAAGCCCGAGTCAGTTGGGATTGGATTGGGCTTTGTTATGTTAGATGGTAGTTTGGCTCTCACTAGTCTTTCTCTGATGTTTTGGGCTTTTTTGAAAGCAATGAATGGGGGTTACAGAAAGATTTCCGAGAGTAATCCATTGATTTGAATGAGGTGCCAATGTTTGTTTAAAGCTCGATGAAGATCACGGTGGGTAATGGCTGGGTTGTAGGTGGTAACGAAGACTTATTTGTTTTGGTTTTTGTTGTTTGTTGCATCCTTCGTATTGTTTATTAGCCTTGATCGTTCGGCATGTGAGACTTTGGATGTAGTTGCTTCGATTTCTGTTGGGGTGTATCCTCTGTTGAGTATGTTTTCCGAAAAAGATTTGACCTGGAGTTTGAAGTCCTCCTCGTTGGTTGTGTTCCTGGCGTAATGGAGGGTTTAGCCATATATGAATGCCCAGAACGTGTGAGGTAGATGGGAGGAGGTTTTATGGAGATATTGGAGTGTTTCCATGGGTTTCATAGATCTTTGTGTCTAGAATGCCCATTTCATGGAAGCGTTTTCCTTTGAAAATAGTGAGGTCGGGGTAGTTTATTGTTTCGGAGGCCTCGTATGTGAACTTGAGATTTGCGTGAAGTTCGTTCATGTGAGCAACAAATTCTTGGCATTGGTTGACATTTCCGCTGTAGATGACTAGTATGTCATCTCTGTATTGCCACCATGTGAAGATGTTGTGTGCTCTATGGAGTATTTCGTTCTCAAATTTATGGAGGGTAATATCTTAAATTTCTGGGCTGGCTGTGGAGTCCATGGCACATCCAATTTTCTGGAGAAAGAATTTGTTTCCGAAGCGGAAGCAGTTGCGGCCGAGGATGAGTGCCACAAGTGATTGGACGTAGGTCGAGTTGGGTTTTGTGATAGTGTAGTTGTAGTTGGATTTGTTCAAAGCAAATACACATTGGATTGCTTCTGCTTGGCGGACATTTGTGTACATTGAAACAGCATCAGTGCTTGTGGAAAGGTTGTTCTCCCGGTGGTGGAGTTTTATGTCTTTTGGGGAGGAAGTACACGGTTGGACTTTGGCATTTCTCTGGAAGTGGATTTGAATATCTCAGAGTGACATTGTCGATTTGGTTGTTGTTTCTCATTTCAATGAGCTTGTTGTGAACCAGGGTTGTGGTTTGCGGGGTTATGTCAGTGTAATGGTGGGACTCAAGATGGTGGAAACCCATGTTAGGGTAGTCCTGAATATCCATAATGCAGAAACCTGTACCCTTGTCATAGGGTTTAAGTACAATATCCGGGTTGTTTTTAAGCCTTCTAAGAGTGGCTAGTTCAGATTTGGAAATTTTTTTTGCCGATATCGTAGTCTGATGTGGGCAAGTTGGAATTTAGTGGCTTCCAAGTATTGTTCTAGTGTTGCACTCGGTGTGGATTTTGGATGCCAAGTTGATTGAAGTTTGAAAGGATGGTTGTTGGATTGTTTGTCGTGCATTAGAAATGCAATTCTGAGTCTTCAGTTTGAAGGCGGTTATGTCTTTTATAAGCGTGGTGTGGTTTGATTTAGCGGGAGTGGGAACGAAGTTGAGACCTTTTCCTAAAGCAATCTTTTTAGTGTTTATGAGTGTCGCTTTGGATAGTTTGATAATGAACATTTCAAATTGTTCCGCTAATCGATTCATCCGGTTGGATTCGGTGATTTTGGCTTTGTTTCGGCAGGTTGTGGAGAAACATTTATTTTGAGTTGACTGAGTGTTCTCTTCTTTTCTTTGTTTAATTTTCTTTTGGCCATTGCTTTGGTTGTTAATTGGTTAAATTAAGGAGGCTCCATCACCGTATTTGGTTGTATTCCTCAGTTCACTACGTGTGAAGTGAAAGTATAGGGAGTACTTGGGGGTTTAGATTTTATTCCTTTATTCAGATGGTGGTTGTATGTGATAGCATTGGCTGGAAATATTCTCTTTAATGGAGGTGGTGGTCTTGAAAAAGACCGGTTGTTTAGGAGAGACTTTTCTATAGTTTTGGTGTTTCCTCTTCACTCCTCGTGGTTGGGTTTTTGCCGAGTGAAGTAGAACAAGTTGCGGGCTGTGGTGCGATCTTGGCTGTGGAGTTCTGCACCGATGGTTTAGAGGGCCTTGCGTCTTGCAGAAGTGAGTTGTTCCTCCGTCCTAACCAGCTGATGCTGGTATTCTTCAACGGTGAACTTGGTGAAAAGTAGCGCCGTGCGGTTCAGCAGTTTCTTCCAGAAGAAAGAGCTCTGGAACTTGATTGGTGTGGCCGAGGTGGACGCACCCTGATGTCAATGTAGCTTGGTGGTATTTGAGTCTCAATGACCTTTGACAGAGATAGTGTTTGTCGGGTTATGTGAGTTTTAGCAGAAGTAAGTCTGTTGACTTTTTCTGCCAAGCTCCTAACCCGTTGAAATTGTGTGTCAGTTAGGCGGTGTGATAGTAGGACCCGTTCTTTGCTGGTTGATGGTGCCAGATCAGGGGACTGTATGTCCAGTGACAGGAGAAGTGAATCGTCGTCACTGGAGGTATCTTGGGCCTGTTGTTGTCCGCAGGGGATGTCCAAGTCAGAGCTGGGCGATGCTAATGGTTGAGCATGGCGGCTGGCCTTGATGTTGTTCTTGCCCGAAGACTTGTTAAGTTTAGACATGTTGTCTGAATGGCTGTGAAATGGCCAGATAGGTGTTTATAAAACTGTTGTTTGTGTAGCGTAGCAGAGGGTGCACTGAAGTGTGGCAAAAGAACTGTGCATTGTGATTGGTCAGTGCGTTGTCCAATGGGTGCGCTGATGCGCTAGTAGGAGGAATCCCAGTGTTTTCAGTTGGTGTGTGTGTTTCTTTTTGGGTAAAAAAATGCTTTTGGGGGGGTGGGTTTGGGTAAGATATGACTGGAAGTTGTGGATAAGGGAAACCTGTTGTTTTAGTTTGGTTTGTGGGTTTTAGCGAAAATCGTGTCTAAATCCTAGGTGATTTGGGGATTGTGGTTACATTTCGCTGAAATTTTGGTGTTTCCCAGATTGTGTTAGTTTGTTTGTAAGCCGTAAGGCCCTTGTGGGTTAGCCCATTGCCAGTTTTAGGAATGTATACCCAAAGTGTGTTTGTTGGCGTGGGCGATAATGTTTTCCGATTGCGGAAATGGGGTGGGATTCCGAATAATGTGTGTTACGAGTGTGTCAGTCTATGTGGCCGAGATTGGTGGTGCAAGTCTCTGGTCATACTCGGTGTACGGTTAACAGAGAGGGAGGCAGCGTGAAGATACCTTGCTTGCTAAACAAGATGGTATTCTCGGGCAGTTTGTGTAACCATCGACCGACAATACCCCCTAAAAGGGCAAGGAGTATGTCATAGGAGTGTGAAAAGATGATGGTACATTCCCATTCAGAGACACAATTTCCATGTTAATTCTACATTAGGTGTTGGTAAACCGTCATGCAAACTGTGACAAACAAAACTTTAATGAATACAGGCCGCCACCACTCCATTCGGACAAATACATTCAACTGACATTACTCTAGCTCATCAATTGTTTATTTTCAGGGGTGCATGTACATGTATAACCAAACAATTCCAATGAGATAAAAAAGTTTCTACATTTTTGTATAATTACTTAACACACTTGGCCCACTTTCAAATGTTATTGCATATTTCATGGACATGCTTCAGTTGCTGTAAGCAATTCTGTATTTCATTTCCCATTGTTCATTTTCAGGGCAATAACCAAACAATTTCAATGAGATAGGTATGTGTACTTTAGCCATGCTGATGTCATTCATAATTGAACACTGTTACGAGACGGTTCTTGGTAATTTACAAATTATGTGCCTATAAGTTGTTCCTTACATCAACCATGGAGGTAGGAAAAGAAGGAGTTAGCTCGAGCGAAGATCAGAGGGGCTATGTCTCATGCCGCGATAAGATCATGACCGCAAAGTAAACAACGGTCCGGGCTGCCAAAAACCGCAAGCGCGTTGCATGCTGGGATATTAGTAGGCATTGCGCACGCGCATGCGCACGGGCTCCCAACGCAAATGAAAAAATGGCGGTCTACAGAGCTGATGACTTTTATTACGGGTCTGATTTGAGCGATTTATAGGAGAGTGAGGAGGAGATTTTTGACTTTCCCGACGATGAATGTGAAGAAGAGATGCCAAGATACTGTGTGTGTGGACTTCCGGCAACTACAGACATGATAGCCTGTGATAAGGCCGGATGCAGTATCGAATGGTTTCATTTCGATTGCGTGGGGCTGTCCGACGACAACATTCCAAAGGGATCCTGGTTTTGTTGCTTCTGTCGCAAAGCCGACAGTACTACCAGGCTCACTGATGGTAAGTGCTCCCTTTCCTTTCCTTGAGTTGGAACAACATACTTTTCAGCCTTGACATGTCTGGTTACTACCCTCTAAAATAGAAAAGGGTGACAAAACTTGCACATGCACATGACAATGCAATGCATCGATGATGATCGATCCTGCATGTCCTGATCCTGTACTGCCTGTTGTCAATTTGCATTAGCATGATTAGGGCCTAGGCCTAGGCAGTGCTAGGCATAATTTGAAAAAAAAAATTATGAAATGTTCAGATGGATGGTTTGGCCGGCCATGACTTGCCATCATTTTCAACATGCTACATTTTTCCTCTTAACTCTGTAGGCCTATTCTTTTTTTTTTTTTTGCTTCATATTCATTTTTACCAGTAGATTTGTCAGACATTGCCTCCCATGAAAATGAAGAGCCTTGCAGCTGATTCCTCTGGGAACATCTCTTTCATCTGGTTGTTGTTGTTGAAAGTTACAGTTTCTATCAATGCACTGTTCATGCCAGGTTCAACTTTCATCCCTTCAGCCTGAATCATATCTTCAATTTTGTTCTGCATCTGACACAGCTTTCGCTTGAGCTCCTTTCTCTCCTTCTGCAGCGTGCAGGTTTTCTGCTTGAGCATGGAATATGTCATAGATGACAATGGCCGCTTCGATGTCGAGTTTACAGGCAACGCCGACTTAGAACGCAACCGATGCAGGACACCTGCCAAGTCACTTCTATGAATGCGGCATACTGAACAGCGATTTCCTCCTTCAACAAGAAGACGGCAACTTTTATGACGTATTGTGTCACCCACAACATACACTGGACATTCTCCATCAGGCCCTCTTTTCAGCTCCAAGATTTCACGGAAATCACTATTTCCTTCACACACTTGTTTTGATGCCAGTGCCTCACACACCTTTAAACAATCATCAAGAGACAACTGTGTTGGTAATTCAAGGGACAGCCTGTTATGTTGGACCTCAATGCCAGCTATTACTAACTTCCATGTGAAGGTGGTAAAGACTGTGAAATAACACACGGGAATGCATCTTGGACCCATCTTCATGATCTGAAGAAGCCCGTCACCGATCCATGTCAACAATCCACAGCTTTCAGCTTTCTCCTTGTACACTTGCAGTGAAGACATGGGGTCATCATCACACACTGATTTCTGGGAGCAGGAATCACAGGAATCACAGGAATCAC
>NW_019091707.1:162437-173801 GCF_001949145.1 Acanthaster planci | reverse complement strand
CAGGGGGGTCAGGGGGAAGGATGCGTTAGATCCTCCTAGATTGACATTTGTCAAGGATATCATGGAGAAGTACGTTTTGATACCCAAGCAGGAGTATGAGGTTTATTAGAACAAAAAGTGTGTAACTGCTCTTGACGAAAGATGCAGAAGGCTGTGCAGGAAGCCCAAAGGAGACATTTAAAAAGATCCAGTGAGGAAGGGGTACAAAAAAATTCTGGCTTGCAAATTAGAGTAAAACCATACAAACATGCTCAGTGTCTGGATTTATGAAAAAAGGGGGCAGGAGGGGCTTTTCAAGATGGCCGGCATTACTTTTACAAAATCAAACTGTGGATTTTCCATTGTTACTAAAAATGAAAGACATCAAGCACGGTGCAAAAAACGTGTTTAGTCTTGTTTAATATTATAGGGGCTGTATGTAGCACAGAAAAAATATTTAAACCATAATTTGTTTGAAAATAAAAGTATAAAATGTTTGCAAATTAAATCGACAACTTGAGTTTTCATTCTGTGTTACTTTGTGTGTATGAAAAACAGAATACATAGCACGATGAAAATAAAACTTATTCAAAAATTTCAACATTAAAACAAATTGAGGCAACCCCCAAAAGGAGTGCGGTGATGCTGACATGTTTTTCTTTAATTGGTCTTATTTCATCTTCTGATCAATCAGTTCCAAGTTTCCCCATTTTAATGAACTTTTAAAAAAAAATAAATAAGTGAGCATAACCAAGGATTACATTACATAAGCCATTTTCATAAAAAAAATAAAATTGACTGTGTATCTTATTTGAAATATTCTTTGAGGGAGTATAAGTTAAAAATTTAGTACAATCTTGAGTTTTACGACTTACCATTTTCAGCTGTTTGGTACAAAATCCACAGTCCATGGAAACCAAGAATCTGAAACATTCTTCATTTATCAAGGTATTTTCCAGTAAAAACATACACAAAATTAGAAAACATTTGGCTGACCAAACTTAGTCTTCTCTGCTTTTTTGTAAAGGCTGACATTCACTGACATGATTGAGATGATTAATATAATATTGTATGAGAAGTTACCTTTGAACTGATGGTGGTAATAAACATTATGAATAATGGCAAAATGATGACGATTAATGGTGATACAAGGTGTAAATGTTAACTGTCAGAATGTTTGTCAATAGACTTGTCATTGTTTCGGTCATGTCCATGATTAGAAAAAGCTTATCTTTCCACAACGATGAAAAACTAAAAGGTCGGAGAGTTACATGGACTTGGTAGCTATGAACATGATGAAAACAGACCATCGTCCATTGAACCTGTTGAAAGTCTGTGAATGAAGCCATCCGCCGCCTTGCAAAGGTTCTGTGATCGAAAAACAACTTGGCAGCTCCATGCCCCAAAAATGTCTTTCAAGGCAGTTCTGATATGTTAGAACACGGTACATTTAGGTGTACTACTAGCATGACTAGGATCACAAGCCGTCATCATCGCCACAATCCCCATCACACGTACATCACACGTCAATAGGTAGCGAGTGATGAATATGCACAACCATGATGAACTGCACATGTACATACATTAGTTCGATCACAATTGTACAAAGCTTTAAAGTTTTTCAAGTACTACATGTATACGTACGTTAGCCTTGTGTGGGGTGGTCTCTGAGGTTTTTCACTCACAAGAATGGGCTTTATGCACCAAAATATGGCAAACAACCGTGCGCTCCTGTGGTCCAGATTTACAGTATAGGCCTACATGTATGTATTCACATGTACCCTGTATGGCTCTATGACAAACCACAGAGCACGTACACATGTACAATTACGAACAGCTTTATGAGTGAGGGGTACTCGCTGTGTTCCGGCATGCAACCCGGGAATGAGAGAGTCCTTTGTTTAGATCGTAATCGCCTTGTTTTAAACTCACGAGTGGAGGGCTTCCCTTGCGAGGCCCCTCGTTAGCTTGTGAGGAGCCTCGTACTCATAACAGAATTTTCCTTGCTCGTGCTCGCTCGTTCCTCACGAGGAAACGGACCCACATGTACATGTGGGCGGTACTGTATATGTTACATCACAGTGAAAAAAAACTTTTTTAACGAAAGAGTTCCATACATGTACGTTGTATATGGACATCACTTGACATGCAATGCACAAAAAACTTGTAGGACTGGTCTGGAAAATCAAAAGAGTTTTCTTATTAAAAACCTTCACATTTTCACATTTCACATGAATTATGCAAAAACTACAGCAAAACATAAGGTCTTCAATACTCTCAGCAAATGTAAATCCAACAGTGACTTACATACATGACTTTTAGAAAAACCAGAGAAAAATGAAGACAGTTAACATACACTTATTTCCACTCTGTTGCTGCTATCAATTAAAGTGCAATTAAGAATTCAGGTTTTCATTTAGTACTTGTTGAATCCACGGAGACACAAAAAAACGTAGGGCTAGATTGAAAAAAATCACTTTTTTCCCCGACATAAAGGACATTTTATAACTTACATGTATGCCATAAGGGAAAATTAGTGATGAATGATACGACTATTTCTAAAGAAATTGAAAGCAACAGGATCTTTCGCAAATAGAGCAGTGTGTGGGCATCCTAAAAAATTTCCAGCATCCTCAAATGAGGAAATTCATTAATCGTATGAAAATGATGACAAGCTAACCTGGCATAATACGGTTCCCAGGAGCCTGTCTCCGGGGAACCCCCTTTGGGTCAGAGGGGTAAGTGCCTTTCTACCTCCACCCTAGGTCTCCCCCATACCTCCCTAGGGCCAGAAGGCCCAACTGGTTCTCTAGGGTTAGGCCTAGCTAATATACATGTACATGTACCTAACCCCCATTCACACTTAGGCTTAGCTTCTAGTGCCAATGCCCCCAGCTACCTTTACGGGGGCGAAAGGGGGGCCCTCATTTCTATTTGCGAACCCCTTGGGGGTAGGTTCCCGGTGGGTGTCAAGGAAAAGATAATCAAGAGTGAATTTAGCGAGCTCGATACCTTACTCAGCCATCATGCTTCCCCCAAGCCACCCACCCCTAACCTCACCTTCCCCCTAAATAAGGCAGGTCAACTTTGCATCAAAGATACACACAAAAAAAATAATAACCTCTATCCTATCGTGGACCGATGCATTTCTGATCTTTGCATCAATTTTCTTGTCAGCACACCCGGGGCGCAATCAGGAATTGCTTAAAAACATGCATGTTATCCGCATGGTCGCTGCTCGGTTCCCTAACCGTGGCTGGCTCGAGTACGACAGGCAGTTTCGAATGCGGCAACAACTTCACCCCAGTCATCCCTGGTCCATCATCAATGGAGAACTGTGGGCCCTCTACATCACTGCCCCTGGGCCTGCTCAAGGAAGCTTGGGGGGGCCCTGGCTTCTGGGCCAAAGCGCGCCAGTAGCTCCTTTCACCCGTACCCCCGCCTACCCAATAGGAATGGAGCCCCATGTTTTGCATTCAACCGACCCACCGGGTGCCCCACAAATGCCTCTCTTGCAACTCCGCCGGCCATGGTGCATTTGCCTGCAAGTCACATGCAAACAAAACCAGCCAAAATCCCCAGTAGTCTCAACCTCCACACCCCCGCTAACAAACCTCTTTGCGGTTCTTCAACTAATTGCCTATGCTGCCTTGCCCACACCCCCACACGCCTCGAAAAACTATACCATGGCTCGACGCATACCCGCTTACCAAGGCAGCTACCACTCTCCGTGTGGGGTTTTCGTCGGGTTTCAAACTGGGCTATTCGGGCCCCCGTAAACCAGGGGTGGCTAGCAACCTACCATCTGTCAGGAAGGATGACGCCCCATTACTACCCACTTGCTCACGAAATTATGCAACATCATACCACCAATTACTTACTCTGAGCTCGAAGCGAACCTCTTCTGCGCGGCGTTCTCGCTTGCCTTTTTTGGCTGCCTGTGGGTTGGGGAGTTCTCTGACCCCAGCCGATCTTGCGACACTTCCAAGATCCTGAGTGTCTGCGACGTCTCAGTTACACCCCCTCCTGTGGCCAGTTTAGTCGTCACCATTAGGTTTTCTAAAACGGATCAGTGCGGCACCTCATCTCGCCTGCAGCTCAGGCCCCAACAGCCCCCCGGCATTTGCCCCGTGGCCCTGGTATCTAGTTACCTGAAACTGCGGCCCGCACGTCAGGGCCCTCTTTTCATCCACATTGACAGCACCCCACTGACCTCGTACCAGTTCCGCTGTATGTTGTCGAGGTCCCTTGTGGCTTGTGGGATCTCAACTGAAGGATTTAATACACACAGGTTCCGCACTGGCGCCGCTACTTCCGTGGCCACAAATGGCATCCCGCTGCCACAAATTCAGACCATGGGGCGGTGGCAATCTGCTGCAGTTCTTAGGTACATTCGCCCAGACAAGGCCCCTCCCCAACACTACCATCATTTGGTCAGACATTCTGATGCGCCTTATTTACTATAATGAGGAACGCCCTGGAGTGGGCCAGAGAAATGTCAATGCCCTTAATAAATATGCTCATAGGCTGTGCAGACATCTGGGGAAGGCCCATGCCATAGTTCATTCTGACAGTATCAACCCTAACACTGCACCTTCTGGCGAGATGGCTTACACCTCTCCCAGCTAAGCAACAAATTGTTCTGCCAGAACTTAGTTGCCGCTATCACTTTCTTCAAACACAACCCTGAGGCCCTCCTCCACCCTCCTCGCATTTCCAAGCCCTAGCATGTGCACCTTTGTCCGTATGTTGTTATTTCCTTGTAAGTAGGGGAGGGGTTGTAACTGGCAAAAAAGGGGGGATTGGGCAAGTTCCTAATGTCGGAACTTGTTTGGCACAAGTCACGTCCTCTTCTGGGCATAAAAGCCCCAGTCGCGGGGTGGCCTCTCCCCCCCCTGGGCCCCCCGTACCTTGGGGGGTCAGGATGGGGGCAAACATTCTGGCGACTTGCTGCACACACAGTCTCTCGGTTACTGGCCACCAGTTAAAGGGTTCGGCGTCTCTTGCCCGTTATCTATGTGTTAGAGTTTTGGCATCTCTTGCCCGTTACACATGCATTACAAGATCCAGCGTTTCTTGCCCGTTACTTTGCGTCGTTAAACTCGTGACGCTAAGGAGAAGTTCTCCGTTATAGTTGTTAGCACTGTGCACTTTGCTAATAGCTACATGTATTATTGTTGCCTTTACTTGTGTATCATTCAAGGTGTTTCTGGGGCCCCATAGCAATTCCTGTAAATCCAGAACATTTGTATTTGTTGTTTCAAGTTGCGGCTGGAATAAACGCTTGGGGAAGAAGGCTGAAGCATACCCAAAATATGTGTTCCCATGTCCTCTCAACTTCTCTGGGCCAATGTTAGCCTTATTTTGCATAATATATTTGGTCTTGTGCTGCAAAATCAACTATCCGCTGCATACGTTTAAGGTTAGGTTGGGTGGCAAGTGGACCAGGCTACTGTCAACTAATGTGCGACCCAACAAGCAAGCATGCCTTGATTTCTGCCGCGATACTGTAGGTCGTGGTGACACCTTCAACGTTATTTTCACAGATGAGTGTACAGTGCAGCTCGACAGATACAGCAAGTTAACATTTCAAAGGAAAGGATGTCCAAGAAAACTCAAGCCAAAAGCCAAATAACCAATCAAGCTAAATGTCTGGGCTGGTATTGCAAAGTGGGGGAAGACTAGTGTTGTCTGTCAATACATAATGGACAGTCGCTTTACTGGGAGGAAATTCTGGAGAAACTACTGATCTCCCTTTCATCCACAAGCATTTTCCCCAGGAGCACTGCTTCGAGGAGGAGAACAATCCCAAGCATGGAGCTTGAGAAACCAAAGAATTCATGCAGCAGATCGGGATCAACTGGTTTCCTGTTCCCATAGAATCACCAGATCATAACCCCACAGAATGTCTGTGGCACAAGCTGAAACAATTCCCTCAATGCCAGGTAAAACCAAAGAACAAAGACAAACTCATTGAGGAAAAACACTTCTTCTGGCAAACCAAAGTGACAGTAGAGTCCTCCACAAGGTACATCAACCACCTGATGAAAGCATGGAGCATTTACTGCTCCATGATGAAAGTTGGTCCTGCAGTGATACAAGCCAGTGGGCAAGCAACAGGATTTTGAATAAGCTAATTAAACCAATTGGCTCTTTTCAGAGTCAACACACCTTCAAAAAAGAGATAGCATTCTTGTCATGCATTTGTTCTGATGTTACATTTCAAAACCTCAGAAAAAGAAAAGCCAATGATCTGTCAATAAACCTTTTGGATGAACTGAGCATACTAAATTCATAAGAACATAAAACATTTCATTTCTCACTTTGAAAATCACATGAGGATTGCAGTTACTAGCCGCCCTACATGTACATTGTATTTTGTTCTCTGTCAAATCTGTCACATGGAAACAAAAACAAAAAAAAAGTCCAAAAGTCCTCTAATAAGATAGGTGAAATTTAATGAGGGATGTCTGGACAGCCTTTGTGATAAGTCTTAAGATTTACACTTATTGAAATACAACAGTTATGGCCTTGGCAACCGAAACACTGAAGTTTGTTGTTTACAAATGAACTAATAATTGGCATCTATTCTTGAACATTACAAACTGGAACCACATGCTTAATAAACTGATCGTTTCGTCAAGGACAATTAAAAGGGAAGGGACAACTTAAAATTAAAAACAGCGTGTCGATTCAAATCAACAGAAAGAAATATACATTTCTACAACAAGCTCCCTCACCCCCCAAGACAGAAATGAAATATACCAGAAATAGAAAACAAACATTTACGTGTAGTTCAAGGCTGCAGTAGGCACTTTCAGAATTTTTATTACAATACATTTTCAAGTATGGCTTCAAATCGAATTAGCTAAAGGCAGGATGATGGATACATTTTGCACTATTCATGTTAAACCCAAAAATTATGATATACAGACTCATATTTTGTGTGATGTGATAAATGGTTTCTTGAATAAGTATGAGAAAAATTATTTCAAAAGTCACGACAGCTTCCTCCACCCACAGAATTTTAGCTTAATTAAGCATTAACATAAATCTTCACGAGGGGTATGACGCAAACATGTTTGCCTTGCTGACTGGTCTGACCTAGCAGAAGCCATATGTTTGTGTGCAGAAGTCGTGTGAAGGTGCTGTACGATTTGGGGTCCATAAGTGCAGTGTTTTGGCCATGTCAATGAGGTGTGTTGCTGCTACTTGCAGCAAAACTACTAAGGATGGGGTGAGTTTACACTTGTTTCCTACCAATCCCAACTCTGAGGCCATTTGTATGATTTCTGATGCCTGCGAGGGAATGGAAGGATGAGAGGGAACAAGTCAGCAGTCAGACTGATACCATATCAAATTGTATTGATCGTACGAGTGGTCTTTTTTAAGTCACAAGTGAAGGTTAGTTGCATGTACATGGTCTGGCTGTGGTCTGTGGCCTTAATGCCAGGTCAGCATGTTGATGTGGACTTGCAGACGTGGACTCTGGCTGGTATAGAATAAGCTTAGATCAGCATTAAAGAATAAGCTCAGGTCAGCACATCAGCACCCAAATCCATCCAGTTATAATAAACAACCAACATCATATCCTGGTGCAAAATATATTTCAACCTGGTGGTGCAACAACTCCATTCTATCGATCCGTTTTTTGTTCAGCACCTATTTCGTCATCTGGTTCATTCCGTACACTGATTTTTTAATATGGAATCTCTGACAAAAGCAATTCATGATATTTTTGAAGTCAATAAAAATGGACGTGTACCAGTAAAATTAGCCCATGAGAAAGTTCAAGCATTATTCCCATCTTCAAGCACTTGCAAAACAGGCAAACTCTTGAAATCATCATTTGGCCAGCAACTTAAAAGGGGAAAACCTGGGAAAACTAAAGCAAGTCCAGTGTGTGCTATATTACGGAATACAGCTCGCCCGCCCACTTTGCAGCACCGTCATCCCAGAAAGCTGGGGACAACACAACCTCGGACACATTTTGCCTTTGCTTTCAGGAGTAGACAAAATCATCGAGAAATCAAGGAAGAGAACTGGGCGTTGAAGGAGAAAATCAAAGAATTATCGAAGGGGCGAAAGGAGAACAGGAAAAGGATCTTGAGACTTAAGAAAGAACTTGCAGAAAAGACATCCAATAGGTGCCCTGGGAAGCAGGAGTGATGTCTCTCTGAATGCAATTGGATTCCCACAAGCAACCTCAACCCCAAATTCCAGCGAAAGAGAATCCGAAAGCCAGGAGTCTACATGTACATCGTCCATTTTGTCTGAGAGGAGTGGACAGTCTTCATCTTCGCTCAATACTTAAGCGGAAATTATGTCAATGGTGAATTCAGCACATTTAACGACAAGTATGGAATTCAAATATTTGGATCATTAATTTCATACATTAAGTTTTTGGCATATTTCAGTTGCAGTTCTCTTTGGTCGAATTTTGAGGCTTATTTTCAAGTGACAAACAATATCAGCAACAATTTGAACCAAATTTGGTTATTACTAATATCTATGGCATTAAGTCGTGCAAACATCTGAATACAGCAAAATATTTTAGGCATAAACTTCACCATTGCATTTCTCTTGTCAAAGAACATTTTCAGAATTGTCCGAGCGTGGTGTTTTTAACATGAAAAGGGAAGAACACACAACACTTTAGATGTAGGGGTGGTCCTTCAGTGGTTGACAACCCTCCATACCTCTCAAGTCTCTTAGGAATAAAGTTATAGTTTATCATTTTAAGCAGTGATGTAATCTGATGTGGCAGAAGTAAGCTCAAGTGTGAATAAAGGGAGACTGGAAAACAGCAGATGCAAAAATTGTCCTTATGAGTCAGTATGCTAAATGTTGTGATAAAAACTTGTGCAGCTTTGTACATGTATTTCCAAATGTCTTGTTTAGGGGTCCAGTGCACCATCTGAAGTAACTCTGTGCTTGCTATATATGCAAAACAAGAAATTAGAGGCACAGCTGAAGAAGCAAAATGAGAAACTCCAAGAAATACAACAGAACATGAGACACGCTGGAGCAACTCAGGAGGCAAACCAGTTGCTGTCCCACATGAATGCTCAGTGAGTTAATAAATATTCTATGCAATCAATTAAGAAAAAACAATTTCTGCATATGTATCTCTTCCCAAGTTTTTAACTTCAATTTGTACCAGTCAGAAACAAGAAACAATAGACCAACGGAGGTAGAAAGTATCAAAGTTCGGAACTTACTGTCATTGTGAGCGAACACAAAGGGAACAACTCACTTTTCTTGGTAAAAAGAAAACCAAACCGCAATTGCCCTTGATTTTCTTTGAGCAATCTTAACAATTATAAGCATTCTTTCCGAGCAGCAAGCTGTCCGCAAAGTGTATGGAAAACTATACAAGGACGAGATGGGAGGATTCAACCTTTCACTGATGCAGGTATTGAATTTTTATATGTGTTGTAAGGTCTATTTGTTGCTTTCCTTTCTGGTTTATACTTTTACTGTTTGTTTGTTTGTTTGTTTGTTTGTTTTTGTTATCATGAAGGAAAAACCATGTAGGGAGACAGCCCAAGAGACAGTTTTAGGCAGGTGGGCTAAATACCATGGGAGAGGAACAGCCAAAGAAAAAAAACACCCAAACCCAACCAGCCAACAAACAAACAATAGGTATCAGTAAAACTAGTATTTTACAACTGCTTGAGATGTAAGGGATGATCCCAGAGAAAGCGTGCAAGTCTCACAACCTGTCAGCATCAGAACTTGCAAAAGAGGCTGGGGGTGTGAAATCCCACCTAATTCTCAAATCAGAGACAAAAGATAAACTCATCAATGCCACTCGCCCTGACATTAATGTGGGTAGTTTGTTCAAGAAGCTTGTTGTCCGAAAAATTGCCAGGGTCTAGAGCGGGGACATTACAGAGGATGTTAAGCCAATGTTTGAAGCTGCAGAGAAGAGATTCAACAAGCACATCACAGCAACTATTGGGTTGGTGCCAAAACTGATAATGCCAGGAAACTTTGCTCGCAATTTTTTTGATGCTAGAAAGGTGAAACTTTCTGGGCACTCATTCAGTACGGAAACAGAAAAGAGAGCCTGGCCAAAGTTTTGAACTTATTTTGAAGTGTTCGTACAGTATACCGTGCCCGTCACTCCGATCCAGAAGCTGTCGGCACCTACAAACAACGTGCGGTAGAAATGGGGAATCTGCTGTTGACCAGCTTCACATGTCGCATGGCTCAATTATCTCCACAAGATAATTGAGCATGTGCAGGAAATAATTGAAGATCCTGAGGGGCCTGGCACCATTGGCAGAATCAGCGGAGAGGAAAATGAGGCAGCCAACAAGTTGTTCAGGGAACTACAAGGGCACTTTGCCAAGAAACATGAACAAACTCTCTCCCTTTTGGTGTGGCTCTACACCAGCCCAAAAATCTGGAGAATCAGCGACACAAAGTCCAGATCATATCAATGTTCAAAACGCGAGGAGTTTGGGCACAATGCAAGAAATTGCCCGCACTAAATACTTGTAAATGCAAATACAATGTACCAGGAAATGCAATTCGGTATAGTTCTGACGAATCATTCAGGCAACGTTTGAGTGTTTTTTATCACTAGGAAAATGATATGCTCAGATTAAAACAATGAAAGCCCAGCAGGCAACCAACAGTGCTGCATAACCTCAATCAACCCTTCTTGGCCCCACGGCATGTATATGTATGGAAAAGCTAGTTGAATGACATTTATTATCAATTTCCTCATGCCACACACATGCATACTTGTTTTATGGTTTTCATGCTTCCTAATCTCAAAAACCGAGGGTCCATAATATTGACATACAGGAAAAATATTTGATTGCCCTGTCATACATGACCTATTACACTACTCAAAAGAATTAAAGGAACAAGAGAACAGAATGTTTTGTCATGGTCTATAGGGGCTACAGTTAGAACAAGAGGCATTAAGGTTATGTGAAAATCATTGTCGAATCTAGATACTTAAGTTCTTAGAGGGCGCTATTACAACTTAATTTTAATTTCCTTAAACAGTGGCGCTCTTCAAAACTATGCCTATTCCAAAAGTTACATGAAGTCTCCATTTTGATGCAAGGTGTATTTTTCACCTTTTAAGTCTGGCATGTTACCCAATCTGGGTGAGTAAACCCTTGTTAATAGTTCATTATCACTTCTGTGTTAAAACTTTGTGGGATAAGTGGTTATTCTTACTGTATTTGTCGTCCAAAGTTTCATGTGTATTTTTTTATTACTGTCACCTGGGCGGGACTATTTGTTAATGTTTTTTACTGATTACTGTTGTGATCCTTTATTGAATTTCAGCATAAAGCCAAGTCAAAGCCAAAACCTAAAGCCTAAAGACAAAGAACGGCAGAGAGAAATAGACAGAAAGAA
>NW_019091707.1:121991-162020 GCF_001949145.1 Acanthaster planci | reverse complement strand
CCCCTGCCAGACCAAGAGATTTTCTCTTTTAACACTTCAACATTTTTGTGTACATGACTCAACTTGTAGCTAATGGGGTATTCAGTGTATTGGTACAATGTATGTTATGTTTTTACTTGTCTATTTTGTTATCCTTTTCTCGTATTCATTAAGGAAAGGGCAACCAACAATTGAGATAACCATTCCAGTAGAGGGAAGAAGAAGACAGCAGCTTAACAGAAGGCCGACCAGTTGGCAGAAGTAATAGGCCAGTCCATTGGTTCAAAGCAAATTAATGACAATGCCCTGCCAAGTAGCTGTCTTTTCTTATTACCAGCCAAGATTTGGTGGGTTAGACGAGACAGGAATGGATCAAAGGCAGTGTCAATCATGTGGGCTCAAAACAGACATGCTATAAGGGGTAAAGTTGCCTGATTCTTGCAAGGTGCAAAGCAGTAAAGAAGGATAATTCCAATACAGTTGAACATGTAAACAAAAGTTGCAAAACCAAAATGTCCAACCACAAGAGGCTTGAAATTCATAATTATGAGCCCAACCAGGGAGAAAGCTGTCCTCAATGGAAAAATGCAAAGAAATTGGCAAACAATGATGAACCAAACAATGAAAAAAGCAGCCAAACTGCAACAAAATAAAAAAATACAATGATTCAAACATGGAAAAAAGTGGTGATTCTGAGCCCCAACTGTACTGTATACATGTATGTAAATCAGCAGCACAATGCCAACCAGAGCATGGTTGCTTGCAACAAATGTTCTGGCTGGTATCATTTACTGATACATAGATCTTGAGCCAGAATGCATGGGTAATGTTATGTTTTATTGGAGAATGAATGGTTGTAATTCAGGAAAACTTTCATTTTGATCAGCTTCAGACAGCACAAGTGACATGAATTGGGCATAACTTCCGTACAACACAAAAACCAATTTCACATGAGCGAATAAAACTCTCAAGAAACGAACGATGAAGATGAAACACTAGATATAGAAATGCATGTACATGATAACGGCACAAACACAAAAAGTTTATAAAAACACGCTTGAAAGTAGCAGATGACAATGAACATTACAACAATTGTATGATTAAAAGTGCAAAGTTGAGGAGAAGAAAGACCGATTAACCTTCAAATCAGGGCCAACAAAGGCAAAGGTTGCAAATAAAGAGCAGGGCGCGAATAGCCCTCCACCCAAGCAGACTTTGAATATTTACAAATTCATTCAATTTAGCAATTGGAGAAAAAGAATGTCATCAAAAATCTGAACACGAATTTCCTATGGAACTTGAAACAAATAAAGGACAAAGTTTTGCAAATGAAGACAACAGCAACTATTAACACTCCAGGTCTACAGCTTTTTATTGTCTAAACAATTGAGAATTTTCAAATGAGTCTCTCTCAGATAGTACCAGTGAAACGTTACAGGACTTAATCCCGGAAAAAGTTCTTTTAGAAATGTGTAGTAAGAGGAAACATAAATCTCATCAAATCTAAAAGCAGAAAAACATTCAGACTAATCAAGCCACCTCCCTCCCAAAAATGTCATTTTCACATAAAGAATACTACATGGACGCTGTATGTGCATTTTCTGTTATTCACTTTCAATTCGCTTCCAGGGCCTTGCATGACGAGAATAAAACCAGCTTCCTCCAAGTCAATATCGTGTGTATATTTTGACCAGTTCATTACAGAATTTCTCTGCCATCACAAACACTATAAAGCCTATCCCATGCAGGGACTACATGTACATTTGATAAACAAAGATTCTAAATGGCAACTATAACAAACCACATACATGTGTATGCACAAGAGCTAATTTTAAATGACATTTCAAATTTACATTCTTGAAAACAAAATGAGACAAATGTGACAGGTCGACTATTCTAGTCACCTGATCCCTCCACTTCTGTAACACATTTCTTATTCACTTCTAGACTTCACTATTCCTCTTTCTACACATGTACCTCGTGAACAGACTTGTACCATTTAACATAATTAGATGCAGCTTTGTATTGTAGAGTGCCCTCTCTTTTAATCCCGTACTTTACACTTGATAAATACCCATGTAGCTGGCAATACCTCTGTGAAGTATCCTCCATGATTACATTCCTGTACTGACTGGTGCATTTGCATATTTACAGAGCCATGCATGCCACATAATTCTGACAATAGTGACTTGAACAGTGTATTGTTTCTGCCCTGCATTTGTTCACTACTACTACAACTACATGTATGAAAAGCTTTTGTGGTTCACCCCACCCTGTGGAGTGGGGATTGAGTGGAAACATTCCGATCAAATCACTCTGCTTCAGAGCCTCCTTGCCTGAGCATCAAGCTACTTTGTTGCTACAGCTCATATCATTACATTTGTACATATATGAACCTTTGCAACCATTGCCTTCTTGCATACTGCGTTGGTGATTGGCACAGGTTCCATTTACAAAGTTCTTAGATGACATAGGACCCAGTATTGGCATTTCCCATATTGTCTGTTTTGGGTAAATCTTATTCTACAAATACACATGTAGATATACTTTTGATAAAGATACTAATGTCTCCACAACTTATTATTGTTAATCAGAGATTAAAGATGAAGAACCCCGAGACTAAAATTAAGTGTTCTTGGATTCATAGAAACTGGAAAAGTTAAATTAACTGTTCTTGGATCCGTGGAAAGTAGAGGGTTCCTGAAAAAAATTTGTGCTTATAACAAATTTGTCAGTTCTGCATATGCCCACTACTTATCTGTGCATATTTTCATGAATATTTTCTTGAATTTTTACAGCCATCCTCTGTGTCCCTCACACTTCATATTTAAGGTGTAGCAGTTCTATATACTACCAGCTGTACGCTTTGGTAGGTTTGATGTATTTGATGTACACTGTGTGTACTATTTTTTATAAAATCTGAGAACGAGAATTAAATTTGGGAAAGTAAGAGTAACTTGTGGGTCAATCTTAACTTACACTAATTGAATGCATATTTGGTAAGATCTGTTATATTGTACATTGCTTCAAAACTGTTAAAATTATTACCGAGTTGCTAAATTGTCATATCCTACCTACACTCTGTGCACATGATTATAGGCACATGTTTGGGTATTATTATCCCAACTGTGGGATTTTCCACTGGTGGCAAATGGGGCTTGCACTATTGGCTTGGCTGAAAAGACATATACCGTGTGTGTTGTAAATCAGCCACATGCAGCTGTTTGTCTCAGAACTATTTGCTGAATTGTTATCTGTGGCCTTAAACAAAACAGTAGTAGGGTGAAAGCTTACTACTTTTTGGCATATGACTGAGAGATGAAACAGTAGTAGGGTGAAAGCTTACTACTTTTTGGCATATGACTGAGAGATGAAACAGTAGTAGGGTGAAAGCTTACTACTTTTTGGTATATGACTGAGAGATGAAACAGTAATAGGGTGAAAGCTTACTACTTTTTTCTGGCCTATGACTGAGAGATGAAACAGTAGTTGGGTGAAAGCTTACTACTTTTTCTCAGGCCTATTACTGAGAAAAAAACAAGAGTAGGGTAAAAAGTTATTGTTTGCCTGGTGCCAATGGACATAAGTGGTTGTCAGTTTTATGGGTTGGCAGTATTTGAAGGTGGCAGCCTTGTGTTTTCATTTATTCAATCACCATGGCGTCTACTAGCAGGTTGTCCAGCCATGGAGGAAGGAGGGGAAGGAGTTCGAACGGCCCGCCAAGCCCCACAGGATATTTACAGACCGATTAGTACCCCTCACTGACCAGTGGTAAAGCCATGGAGGCCTCCCGCTGCGCGTCCACTGGCCGACAGATTTACGACCGCGATAAGACTCCTTTGTGCACAGGGTCCATTGCCGCTTGATAGCAGTGCTTCGTGTTCTTACTGGAGAAATCGCTGTTCACCAACAAACAAATAAACCTATATAGCATGCGCGCTAGCTCTGGATCCCAACCATGCTTGCGCCATCTTTTCCATCGCATGCAGCAGAAAATTCCAAATCGTTTGATATATAGATGGTCCTTTTCCGACTTTTTTTTCGGTAAGACACATTAAGATTTTATTGTAGTGGAATTCATAAGATTATGAAAAATATGACGACATACTTCTGATATTTTTGGGGGTTTCCGAAATGTTGCGATCGTTGAATTTTCGTTGTCTTGTAGGGAAAGACTTTCTTTGTCCACTCATATGTATTGCATAGCGAAGCGAAGTGGAGCGCTCTCACTATCAAGGGGTTAAAATTTACCATTTTGACGTTTTGAATGAAAAAAACCCCGAATAAACTCTAGTCATAGACGTCTTAAATAGAAAAATGAGTGTGGGTTGTAACTCTTTTTGTATTTTAATTTCTGTTTTGACCACATATGAGGATTTTTTCCGGCATGATGACGGACATGATGGACACTCACGTCAGATAGCCTAGAAAAAAAAAATCATCTGGGCCAACGTTTAATAAGGCCCCATGCTCTTCTAAGAATAAAGTATAAAGTCTCACACCTTTAAAATTTCATTCTTTTTTTAATTTTTAGGGTCTTTACATGCCATAGCCTCATTCCATTATCCAGTGCACGATGTTTTGTATTTGAGAAAAGTTATTAATTTAAAGGCCACCAGCATGATTTTCATGATTTTTGTCAGTAGATAAAACTTTAACATGTTAAGCCCACACTATTTCTGTTTTTTGGGCAAAGCATGGAGGAAGGAGGGGCAAAGTTAACATTTAGACCTAACGTTACACGTAAAAGTGTTATGTATGAAAATTTTTTTAAAATAAGGCATGTAAAAGAGGCTGCGTTTTATAAATGGAGGAGGAAGAAATCTACCCATTTCTTTTTTTTTCCTCGTCCATTTATAAATCATGGAGGAAGGAAACTAGGCTTACGAATTTTGTGTTAAATTTATAAAAATTTTACATAAATATATGCATTAACTGTTCCATGTTGTCAGCCATGAACTGAATGATGCAGAGGTGCCCATAAATAATTAAATATTTTTCTCGATATTAAATCAATTTCATCATCACATTTACTTCTGTTACAGTTTTCATGTATGGCAATGGAATTTTACTAAACTCATTCCTCCCATCCCTCCTCCATGTTTCTCCATTGTCTCATTGCATTTGCAGAATCTAAAAAGATGTTAACATGTTTCTTGGAAATTAAAGTCACTATAATAATGGAAGAATTTTTTTTCAAACAGCAAAAGTGATTTTGTCTGTGTGTTTATTATTGATTTTTCCAAGACTACAAACACTCATTTCTCTTTTGTTACAGGCATTACGCATACGAGTATGAATCAGCACCGACAGTGCCTGCGGGCACTCTGCAGGCTATGTGGCTTGGAACGAGCTATTCCAAGTGACCGGCAACCGGTGGATAAGAGGCAGCTAGGGAAGGTCATAGAGAGTGCTTTTGGTGTAAGGATCCAAGAGGATGATGATGATCTTCATCCCCCCTATGTCTGCAAGGTGTGCCACTTATAGCTGAGGAAATGCTGGCCGAAACATCAGAAAAAAGTAAAAGCCAACCTCAATATTGAGGTACACACCTTTGAGCAGCTATCTTGTGACAAGTGTGATGTGAAGTTGCAAGATGAAGGGAAGTTGCCAAAGTGGAAGGCTGTGGCGGAGAGATATGGCCTTCTGACATGGTGTAGTGATGAGTTGCTCCAGGTAATGCAGATGAGCAGGGAGGGACGCCCTTCGCTTTTCTTCACCATAAGAAAGGATTTGACATGGCAGTTAGTCGTTGCTGGGACGCCGGTACCTCCGGGCAGTCATATTTGCAGGGGTATTCCCGACATCCTGGATTCCATTCATGTAGATGAAATTTTGTCCAATATTTCATCCCTTGTGGTCTGTGAAAGGAATGCAGATTTCTTGGATCTGATAGAGGCGAGGAAGGGGAGTCAGGGTGAGGTACCAGTCCGAGTTTCAACCAATGATGTTGTAAATGAGGGTGTAATACGCCACAAGCATTGCCTGCAGATGAGTGACCGGAGCCCTTGATGTAATGTGTGTCAAATATACAGTTCCAATCTCAATGCCCTACATAGCCAACAGCGGATGAAAATCCATCAGGAAATTACTCCATCATCCACCATCCCAAATGTAAAAATGACGAGGAAGCAGCTACAGCAGAAGGTGACACAGCTGCAGATGGAAAGGCAAAGTCTGAAACGTCGAGTAAATGCCTTGGAAGAAAGAGTGGCAACTATAATCCGTGAAGACTGTATTGGGGTCGACGATCTTCAAAATGAGATCAGCAGATCAATGCAAAGCTGTGATGCTGAGATGATCAAGGCCCTGGGCAAAGACACCCCGGCTCATTTGTTGTGGGAGAAACAAAAAGAATCAATGATGAAAGGAAACAGATGAAGTGGCACCCTGCAGTCATTCGCTGGTGTATTGCGCTTCAAAATAGATCATCCTCAGCCTATAACCTGATACGGCAGACGGGTTTCATCAGATTGCCACACCCATCTACATTACATCCATACAGCCTTTTTGCCAACCACACAACCGACTTTAATTTTGATATGCTGGCAAGGGTGGTCAAAGATTACAAGCTTCATGCTAGGCCAGAGCATGAAGCTTGTATATCTCTGCTCTTCGACGAGATGAAGGTGAAGGCAGGTCTTGTCTTTTCGATAAAGTCTGGCAAAGTGATCGGATTAACAGATGTTGGGAGCCTGGCAAATGAGTTGGCCAGCTTTGAAAGGAAATGCCGGGGTGATACGGAGCCTGACACTGCCACCCATGTCCTTGTGTTGATGGTACGTGGAATCTTCATGAGTCTGCATACCCCAGTTGGGTATTACCCAACAGTTGGTGTGACAAGCCACCAACTGTTTCCATGCCTTTGGGAGGCAATTCTTCATTTGGAGGTAGCTGGTTGGAAGGTGCGGGCCCTCGTCTCTGATGGAGCATCGCCTCATCGAAAATTCTATCATCTCCATCAAGACCGCGGTTCATCTGATGAGGTTGTTTACTTCACACCCAACCCCTTTGACACGACCAGACGTATACATTTTGTCTGTGATGTCCCTCATCTCATCAAGACAACCAGAAACAACTTTGAGAATTCTAGCTATCACAACAAGACAAGGCTCCTTTGCGTAAGACACTGTGCATGTAATACCATTACCCGAACAGAAAAAGGGATGCATTTTTCCCATCCACTCGAAGTTGTGTTGACATTTGTTTGCCTGTTTTTATGGTGCACATCACTTGTATGTGTTCAACTTTTTAATCTAGTTTATGATAGGTACAGTTTGCACCATTCTTCATTGTTTGCAGGCATCATTGAATTTTGGTAGTTCACAAACTGCACAATCCTGAGGACTGGTCTCATGCTGTTTGTGAAATTATCTTTAACAATTTGTTCACATTTTATTTTATTTACAGTACAACAAACAACCCATCGAGTGGACCCAACTGCTTCAGATGTATGAGTGGGACATGGGGCTGGAACGACACTCTCCAGGACTTCGACGTCTACACAAGTTGACGTATGAGCACTTGCATCTCACGCCTGCATTGAGAATGAGAGTGTACATGGCTGCACAGGTAAGACCTGCATGAACATTGTGTTCTTTACTACCTGGAAAATGTACTAATTGGAGGTGCTTTTTTTTAAGTTTTTAAAAATGTTAACAAAATACTCTTCAAAGCATACCTTTTTATTAAAAAATGGCTTTTGCAATTGAATTATTTCTGTGTGTAGGTCCTCAGCTCTACAGTCGCAAATGCCTTCGAGTCGCATGGGAAAACTGGAGCAACATCTACAGTCAAATTTCTGCGGATGTTTGATCAGATGTTCGATTGTTTGAATGTTTCAAACACACATGCTGCAAGACACCTGAGGAAACCTTCACTAGAACCATACAGGAGCTCTACAGACTGGCGCTTTGAGGTATTTTTGGTTCTTGTTATCCCTGTCTGTAGGCAAGTGTACAGTGTAACACTGTTATTACAAGGTCTTTTTGACTTCACAAACTGCCTTGTTATAACAATTACCTTGTCTTATCAGTGCTAGAAAAAAAAGACCTGGGACCAAAAATTGTCCTTGTTATTTTTTCCTCCATGGTTATACCCATGATGTATTAACAGTGTTCTTCTTGTCTGTGTTTGATTATTAATGTACATGTATAATAACCTTATCCAATTACATGTACGTGTACCATTTTAAATCCCATAGGTTATCATTGGCATCTGATTCTGATCATCTTGATGAATCCTCCTCTGAAGAGAGTGGCTCGGATAACCTAAGTAACTTGAGCGATAGTGGCATGACTTTTGAGGAAACTGACAGCAAAGACTCAGAGTCAGAGGGGCATCATCACCTGTGCGAAAGAAACGTCCCCTGCATTTTCATATCACTTGTCCAATGCATTTACATGTACATGTACATGTATACCCAAAACATCTTGCAGAATTTATTAGAGTTTATTTATTGATCCAGTTTAGAGCAGTCTTTGAAGTAGTCTTTCAAACTATATACTTTTATTTCACTGTTTAGGTTTTGTTTATTTCTCACACATGCAAATTTACTTTTTTCATTTTTGTCTGCCATAATTGAGTTTGTTTTTTAAGATTTTTAGTCCATGTACATGAAGTTTATTTGAATTTTATTGCTACTACAATGTATCACACAGAAGAATATCAGTAAATAGATTTTCATCAACAAGTCATTGAAGAACTGTTCCTGCCAAACTCTTGTGTAACGTTCCTACCCACCCTCGCATGTGTCTGAAAATCTGTCGTGTGCCGCCCCCACAGGCATTTTTTTTGGCCGGTTCAGGTTTACAGGACATAGAGGACACCCACCTATCAATTTAAATACCTTTAGAAAAGAAAGAAAAATAAGCTCAAGAAAAATAACAATGAGGGTTATACTGAGGCCGTCCACGATGGACGGACTTGGAACATTCAGATTAAAAAAAGGGCCCATGCAACGCAAGGAGAAGGAAGTATGAGGAACTGGATGATCCCTCAGACTCTGATTGAAATGGAGTACTACTTGTTTACTGAGAAATATAATGACCTAGCAAAAATGAGTGTTCAATAATTGTAACTGTGAATATGCGTATGCCCTATATTTCACAAAAACCTTAAATTCTGGATAAGTATGAATGGATTCAAAGTAAGTTGCATAAGGACTAGAAAATGTACACACATGTATGGTCTTTCCAACAAATGCTGCTCCATATTCATATGCTGCAGTAGCTAGTCCTTGAATGTAAAAGACCATGCAGAATGATATGGGGCACCCATAGGCATATACCCTAGTAGGATCCTGTATACATATACAATGAAATAGGCTGTGTTGAGATTGGTATGGGGTGCCAATCGGCGTACCCTAGTAGGATCCTGTATACATATATGTCGGACCCTGTTAGAATGCCACTTGAAGATGTTGGGTTCAACTAAGTGTCATTCCCACAGAAGTGTGTCACAGCATACCCCTCTCCAAGAAGGCCGGATGGAGAAACCATCTGCATAATTAGTCATCTATATGTTTCCACTTTTCCCGTGGTTCTTCCTTTTCCGACTGACCATACATGTATGTTTTCTTAGCCAATCCATCTAAGAAGTGGGCGAATAACCTTAAACTGACTATAAAATTGAGACCACATCCTGGTACGAGATCTTGAGAAAGTCTTAATTCAAAAGATGAGATCATTCCTTATCCAAGAAAACTTAGTGACTAAAGACCATACTGCATCAATTGTTCCGAGCACATGGCTCACCCGTTATAAGAGGCCCAGGTCGCCCTGTCCTCCTCAGAAGCGATCTGAGACCTGATGAGAAGGCTGTCTCCAAGTGCTGTCTGCACTTTGCTTGTTAGACAAAAGTTGTTGAAACTTTTCTCCTTTTCCTTCTCATCACTGACCTGTGTGCTCTGTTGGTGCAGGGTACTTGCCCATAGGTCATGTCGCTTTGGGGAGCCGACCCGGTTCGTCTCTCTACCGTCTTCACTTAGACCTTTTTCCCCATCACCATGCTGGATCTGTGAGTCTATTGACCTAGCGAAGGACTACCAAGGACTTGGAGCTGCACCCATGTCCAATGGTCAAGTTGGATCAAGCAAGATCAAGATCACAGCTCAGCCTGATTTAGTTTTTTTTTTTATTTCTTGATTGTATGAGGGATTGCATTTTTTCTGTATAAGTCATTTGGTTCCTTTCCAGTTATTGATTGGATTGCTTTGAATCCTGTTTTCAATTTAAGTGTATGTTTTAAATTACCTGTCCACCCATTGTTGGTACTTCTTGTATATCGCCATGTACTTTGAGTGATTGTATTTTTAGTGTTTTCTTGCAATAAGATTATTTGAGGATCAACATAAGAAGCTGTCCGTTTGGATTCTTTCGAACAGATTTTCCTTGTAAAACAATTTATTGAACCGGCACAGGTCTCGACTATGACAATCGAGAGCCAACCTGTGACATATACAATGAAACAGGCTGTGTTGAGACTGGTGTGGGGCGCCAATCCGGGTACCCTAGTAGGATCCTGTATACATGTTTAACCCTAACAGTCCCAAATCCTCCAATTTCAATTTGACTTTACATACACCCTAGGGGGTTAGGGATAATGAAACAAGCTGTGTTGAGACTGGTATGGGGCACTAATTGGAGTGCCCTCGTAGGATCCTGTATACATATATAATGAACCAGGCTGTGTTGAGACTGGTATAGGGCACCAACCAGCATACCTTAGTAGGATCCTGTATACATGTATAATGAAACAGGTTGTGTTGAGACTGGTATGGGGCGCTACTTACCCTATTAGGATCCTGTATACATGTACTTGTATAATGAAACAGGTTGTGTTGAGACTGGTATGGGGTGCCAATCAGCCTTCCTTAGTAGGATCTTGTATACATGTAAAATGAAACAGGTGTTGAGACTGGTATGGGGTGCCACTTACCCTAGTAGGATCTTGTATACATGTGTAATGAAACAGGCTGTGTTGAGACTAGTGTTGGACATCATATTCTAATATGAAGCACCAATTATATTAATGCTTATTTTCCCTATGGATCACAATAAAACAAAAAAAAATAATTCAAGGAAAGTGGTGATGCGTTGCATAAATAATTTTGATTAAAAAATAGCTTTTTGTAATAACTTTTCTAGCAACAGCAATCTTGTATGTTTGGCAAAAGAGTTGGCATAAGTTCAATTATGAAAGTGCCTTTAATCATAAGTGGAAGGATTAAATGTTTTGAACAAAATGCATGCTTTATATGATAAATTGACATTCTATTCTCTGAGATGAAGTTAAAATTAAACCTTAATAAATGCAATACTGAAAATATTTCTCTCATTGTGTGAGTAAAAAATTCAACAAATGTAATTCCCAATTTTACCAATGCCGTTCAATTAACCTATTAAACACCAACAAAGAGCGTCAAACTGATCAAAGTGAAACACATGTCAATCAGTTTGCAAATTATGCATCTAGGAAATAGAAAGCAAAGAATACAATTAAAGATATACATGTATCAAGAGAAATAGAGAAAAGAAAGCTAAACAAGTTACATAAAGTACACTCGTCTAAATCTGTGTACAGCACATAAAATCAGCTGCTTCCAAGAATTGCAATTTACTGCTGCAAGACGAGAGGCCTGCAAATGTTGAGATGACATCTACCCATGAGCAGATCGAAGACCACCCTCACCAGCAAAGAAGAGAAAGTCCCTATATGCCTCTTCAAATTAGTTTGTGCCCACACAAACATGATAAGGACCAAACATTCCAAAACTGTTGTGTGTATATATTCAGCTCTTGCCCACAGGAATGTTATTTCAATGTAGAAATGCACTGTAATTGTTTCATCTCAAGGCAGTGTGTAATTGATTGAATGGAATTAAATGACATCCTATGTCAAACTGGGATTCTAGTGGGATGTCAAGCGCACAAAACTGGGAGCCCAGTGGGATATATGGTGTTCCATAAATGTGCCATCCGGTCAGATTTCTCAACCGCCATCACTTTTCTGGTTTAGAGACACATTTTTTAACTGGCGTCGCTTTTTCATCATGTGTCAATGTGACATTTTTCAACAGGTGTCACATTTTCAAACTGGTGGCACTTTTTTCAACCGGTGTTGGATTTTTCAACTGGCATTGCATTTTCTACAAACAAACTTGTCTAAGAAATATCATGCACCTTTTTTTTTTTGTGAAAGTACATTATCTAGGGTAAAAGAAGCAATCAGCAATAAAAATGCGACACCGGTTGAAAACTGCAACACTGGTTAAAAAATGCGACACTGGTTGAAAAATGCGACATCGGTTGATAAATGCCACACCAAACCAAAAATACAACGCAGGTTGAAAAATGCAACACCAGTTGAAAAATGCGACACCCGTTGAAAAATGCGACACCAACACCGGTTGAAAAAAAAATGTGACACTGGTTGAAAAATGCAACACCAAACCAAAAATGTGACACAGGTTGAAAAATGCGACACCAACACCAGTTGAAAAATGTGACGTGAGTTGAAAAATGCGACTCCAAACCAAAAATGCAACACAGGTTGAAAAATGCAACACAGGTTGAAAAATGCAACACAGGTTGAAAAATGCAACACCAGTTGAAAAATGCGACACCAACACTTGTTGAAAAATGCAACACCAGGACACGAAAAATTAATATTATTGGCGGGTTGGGTGCTCCGAATAAAAAAATGCAGAGGTGCTGGGAAACTTTAAAAACCACACGTGGTCTAGGTTTGGATAGAAAAGAAATGCCGAGAAGGGAAGAATCAATATTATTGGTGGGTTAGCTGCTCCGAATAAAAAAGAGATGTGGTGCAGAAAAAAATTAAAACCTTATAAATGCCGAGGGGGGAAAGAATTCATATTTTGGTGGGTTGGGTGCTCTGAATAAAATAATTGGGGGGTTGTGTTAGTGAGAAATAATAAAAACCACACGTGATCTAGGTGAGGACAGAAATGCCAAGGAGGGAAGTATTAATATATTTGGCGGATAGGGTGTTAGGAAAAGAAATGCTAAGGCGGGCTGTCCTGTCAATCAAAGATGCAACCAAATCTACTGGAACAATTGTTATACATGATAGTCTGTCAGCTGTAAATCATTGGTTGGATGAAAGCTCCTCAGAGACTTCATTTGGAATACTCTCCTGATTTTATTCCCTAGCTACTTTTATTTTTCTCTTCATATGATCAATAATGAATGGCCAGTGAATTCATCCCATAAAAACGGGTCTTCAATAAAGACTTTTTTTAAATTTCCTTTTTTCCTCAAAGCACTTGACCACTGTATGGTACTAAAGTATCATCACCGACCACTACATTCCATGATATCCCCCATCTGTACGAGGTGCACAGCTGTATTTTTGGATAAAAAAGGAAATCACATTAGGCGGACAACAGACCGCTTGCATTCGCCGTCCATGTTATTGCCTCCGACTGCGAGCTGTTTTGGATATGTCTGGATGAAACTTTTCCCTGAGAGTAAGGGTAGGAAGTTTAAACATTTAACCATTTTAACGAAACACATTAAATCCGTTAGAGAGATTTTCCAAGACATTTAAACGGAACTAACTGTAGAAGGTTTCACAAAGCTCAATTGACGCAATCTGGGTTAATTTTTATTTTCAAAGATACTGCAAAAGTCGACACTTCAGGAACTCTCGATAACTCAGGCTTAAAGCTGGTCAGTCTTGTCAAACCCTTAAGTACCATTTGAAACATCGAACAAAAATATTCACCTGTTTTAATACTTAATATTATGATTTTTAATTGACTTAGATGCCAATCATGTGCCAATACACCAAAAGAATACCTTGGGACTAAATGAATATTTGCAAGTGGCTCAGCAAATCGGCAAGATAAAAAATTGTAGAATAAATCCTTCCCTGTTCTGCAGGAAAATAAATCTTCTGAGGAGTGATTGAAAGCTCTATTGTTCCATGAGACAAAATGTATCTTTTTAAGTATTTGGGTCAGGCAGGCTCTCTTTGAAGATGCCCCCTCTTCATAGGAAGACTAAAAATACATTCATCACAAATCCTCAGCCAATTACTAAGTTGATTCTTGGCAAGTAAAGCTGCCATTGGTAGGATACGCTTGTGCAGTCCCAGAGTTATGCCACTGTTGCCAAGAAAGAGTATCACTATGGGAAATCCTGTGCCCCTTCAAGGCCCTGCCGGGACTCTGCCTGGCCGCTAGCCAGACTTTGTTGTACAGCCTTGGATAAATTAAATAATGTTCCTCTCCAGTTTGGCTGAATGGCCTTAATCAACTTGCAACACAGTGATGGGAGTTTGCAAGGCATTAGGGACAGGCTAGTTCCTACGAGTGAAGTGGGCAAACACAGGGTGTGCTTTAATGATAGGGATGGATTGATCATGCGCAAATGGGAGAGGAAATCCGATCCAAGTGATATTGTGCATCAGATAGTGCTTCCGCAAAAGTGTAGGCTAGAAGTACTTTAGCTGGCACATGATGCTATTCTAGCAGGCCATTTGGGGGTTTCCAAAACCAAAGATAGGGTACTCTCACATTTTTACTGGTCAGGTATATTCAAACAAGTTGACGACTACTATCGCAGCTGTCAAGTTTGCCAATTCACTGACAAGACAAAAAGTCCTCGTAAACACCCACTGTGCAATCTGCCTATCATTCAGACTCCATTCAAGAGGATAAGAATTGACATTGTAGGTCCTTTCCCAAGATCCATTAAAAGGAATACTGTACATGTAGGTACCTGTCAACAATTTCTGATTATGCGACAGGATACTTGAGGCTATCCCTTTGCCAAATATTTGGGCTGACACGGTAGCAAATGCCCTGATCAAAGTATTGTCAAGAGTGGGATTGCCTAAGGAAATTGTGCATGACCAAGGTACAAACTTCGTGTCTCAGATTATGAAAAATATGTGCAAGAGTCTAGGGATACAACAAATCCCCACAACACTGTACCATCCACAAACCAATGGTTTGACTGAACGCTTTCATGTTAAAGAACATGATCAAAACCCGAGATGACAAACAAATGAAAAGATGGGATAATACATTCCCCCATTTCTGTTTGCATACAGAGAAGTACCGGTACCTAGTCAGGCTACTGGGTACTCCCCATTTGAGTTGTTATATGGGAGAAAAGTGAGGGGTCCGCTAACTTTGATTACAGAGCAAAGGACAACAGATGACGACTCATCCCCAGATGTAGTTCAGTACATGATAGTACTGAACTACACTGCACTGTCCTGTGCAGTGCAGGGCTTCCCTTTAATTCTTACAAAATGTATGTTTTAACCTTGAGGAAGGGTTGGTTGGTTGGGTAAAAAGAATTGCAGGAAATTCTCTGAGAATTCTTAAAATTATCATTTTTCCTCATTCTTGCAGCTGGACATTCCAAAAATGATCTGCTGTATATTTTTTTCCGATGTCAAAAAGAGAACCACTGAAGTCAAAAGGGAAACCAACATGTACATGTACACACACATTCCGGAACTTCAGCTTGCATGAATACTGTGTAAAAAATAGGCTAAGGTGATATCTGATAGTCTGTGAATGTGTACAGTTTAATTTTTTTTGGGGGGGGCAATGTGGAATGCATGTGCGTGTAAACAGAATGCAGATATGCATCAATTCTTGCCAGCATCCTTTGAGCTTTATGGATATAGGTCTGAACTCTTGCTTGCATTTATTTATTACTTTATCTGTAGCAAGTTTAACATCAAAGCTCTTGCCAGTATTCTTTTTGTTTACAACACCTTGATTCTATTTGTAGTGGGTTTGACACAACTCTTGCCAGTATCCATTGAGTGTATGTGTATACTGATATATTCTTGTCATTCTTGTATACATTTACATGCAAAATAAAGTTTTTGCTTCAGACTTATGCAATTTTTTAATTGGCATTGTAGTATTTTTAGTACATGTACATGTATCACATGTACAAACAGTTGTACAAATGTGTGTATGTTAATGTACATGTATACTTCGTCATGCGCATGTACATGTGCAGTCAACATGTGTACAGCCTTGATATAGTGGACACCTGCACTAGTGGCCACAGGTACCGCGGGTGGCCACTATATCAAGGTTTGACTGTATGTACATGTACCATTTTTTATCCAAAATAGTCTGCAATTAATTAATATGGTAGAGTGTTAGTGTTGTGGCGTACAAAATCCCATAGACAATACATAGGAAACGCTGCGCCATGGCCCATACACACGATAATACTGAATTAGTTTTACCAGTATCAAGAAAAAATATTGTTAGCCCCCAAATTCCACAGAAAGGGAATACCCATCAAGCTTTGAACATTTTAACTATCATAATTCTCAACTTTGAGTGCCCGCTGCAAACCCCAGAACCTATTTTTAAGGGCAGCAATCACCGATTCCATCTCTGACTGATTGTATTTTTCATTAAACGGTAAATGGGCCGGCCATACATGTACATGTACGTGCTTGGCAAACTTAGGGGGTGAGTTGGCTAGGGGGCCGAGTCGGTCAGGGGGCGAGTCGGTCAGGGGGCGAGTCGGTCAGGGGGTGAGTTGGCTAGGGGGCGAGTTGGCTAGGGTGCAAGTTGGTAACATTCATCATTAGTTCGTAGCATGTTAAGACAATTCTCTGTCCATATCACCAGAGACCATCACAAGCAGGCAATTCTTCCCTTTTTTATCAAATTGAGAACAATCCTGAATTACCCTGCTTATGGATCCTTTCATTTGAGATGCATGAGTAGGATGTGCAGTGCTGATGCACTTCGAGGAATTTTTCTAGATGATTTGAATAGTCATGACAGTTCATCCTCGATGAAAGTTGCACTGAAGGCCCCAGTCACTCAAGTGACTGTGACAACAGTGGCATCACTACGAAGAATGACACCAAGACTGAAGATTCTGTTGTGTCAGAAAAACAAGTGCTTTGAACTTCTTTTGAACTCATTATCAATATCTGCAGTGATTTGTGCTGTGCTTGTGGCTACATTTCTACTGTATATCTACTGCAAGATCAAACTTCACTCACACATTATACTCTAACTACAATAAAGCTGGCCATCATTTAACAAAAAAATTGTCAGTCTTTTCCATACGTGTAGCTGTACATGTACTTTGTGAGCAACGTACACCATCAATCATGTCAATCAATTTCAACAAATGTACTGTAACTTCCCCTGCACCTCTTCCATTCAACCTGTTTCCTTGCTCTGTGAAAAAAAAAGAAAAAGGCCAATTCCCCAAATATGTGCAAGGCTGCAACTCCAACCATTTATATGTAAGTACACTGTACTTACCTGAATGACTTACCTGTAGTAATGGAGACTGTACAGAAATGACAGTATAGTACGTGTACGTCAACTAAGCAAGGCACGGTCGGCCTAAGAACTATCATGTGGTGGAACAGGTCAGGAATTTACCATGGTGTCACTGAATAGGCCTATCCCTGGACCCACTTGTTTTCCTTCTTTCGTGCTTAGATGTTAGATTCTTAGTCATGCAGAATCAAGAAGACAACACAACAGTTACCTACCGACCATCGACATAAACCACTGAGGAAAGCCACAAACTGTCTACATGTATATTGTTACAATGTACAGTGTACCAATCGAGGTCGGGTCACACGAAGTGCCATGTAAGCCGAGCTGGGACGTTACAACCCTCACTGGCAGACCCCTGAACTTGCCCGCGATTGGGACTGCGCGGCGGACCATGGAGGTAAATTCTACCTCCATGGGCGGACGAAGAACCACCGGAGTTCTCGGTGTAGGAACATGAAACTTCTTCCTTCATGAATTCCTCCATGGTTTTACACAACAACGGAATGAACACACAGCAAAGGCTCCATGATCGTTGTGCAAGACCTTCCAAGACGCGTGGAATTAGACGGAGAAACGATGATTTCCAGCAACCAATGCGTCGCGTCTTGTTCTCTTCGCCGAGGAGTCCCCACAAGAAAAAAACTCGTTGGTTACAGTGACTTGGTCAGCAGCATGCTGGCATGAAGCCACAGGCTAACCTCCTCCCGTAGATATGTGTACTACTTCCAGTCGCAGCCACCTAGTTCGGACGTGTATTGTGACTGTGACTACTCATCCTAGCTGTGGGTGGCACCTCGTGATCCTGGAAATTGAAGCGCTGTAACTTGCACAAGACTTGTTTATTGCACCTTGACAATGAGCTGATGGTTTATTTAAGTGTATTGCCGAATAGTACCTCATTAAAAAGAAATCAATATATCCCGTGCTGATGTTGAGAGCTAGACTTTGTGGAGGGCATTATCAGCATTAATTGTAACGGTGAATACAGGAGGCGTTTCGCGCACAAGACCTGAAAAGATGTGGTCGGCCTTTCTCGTGTATTTGTAACTTTATTTCATTCTATTTTCCCTTTATATGAAATTATAAATGTATTTTTTATAAGCAGTTCAACAAAAATGATCATGCAAAAATAAATTGTAATTTTAACCCATTCTGCTTAATGTCGTAATTCAGTTTTCGGATGCAAGGACATTTTTTAAAATAAGATACCACCTTAATTCATTTCAGAAATGGATGATAAAGTGGTGAGAATTGGAAAAGAAAATGGAAATTTGAAATCGAAACAACAAGCGGAGACGAGGAAGATGGATTTTACCTGGATGTAAGAGGAGGCAACAAGAAAGGAATCTGCTTGCTGCATTAATCCCAGAATACCTGCACAGTTAAATAATAATTTGAACTATAATTCATTTTGCTATTTGAGTAAGGCTTATAAACAACATTGTTTACAAACGATTTTACATTTGAACAATCCTAATTTACATTTGAATTTGAAACAGTGTTATTTATTGTTCCTGTTGAAACAGCATTGGTTGAGTTATTTTTGAAAGCGCAACATCTCCGGGACGCTGCTTCCCACACGTCAAAATGTTACTAAACTCACAAAATAAACCATAGCCTTTACAATGACTAGACCCCAACCCAACTTTAGAATTTAATGTTGAGCTTCTGAAACCTGAAAGGAGTGACATGTTTTGGACGTAGTTTGCATGTCCAGTTATTTGATAAATCTGCCTGCATTCAGCCTGCAAAAATAAATATGATTCCAAGTTACTTGCAGACTGTGGAGTCAATGATACTTGTCGTGCTTGTCACCTGTGTGACCAAGGATTAAATCCCCGGGGGACAGTGTGCGGGTTGTGTGTTCAATCCTTACCCGATTTTGTGGGTCTTACTAATATTATTTGTCCAGGAGTTTCCCCTTTTCCTAAAACTGAACATGTCCTAATTTTCCTACACTTATTTACTTATATTTGTGAGCTATGTTGCCTAAGACTTTAAAGAATCAGTTTCCCAAAAACAAACAGAATTTAATAAAAAAAAAAACTATATCGTTTTATCATTTTTATTTAACATTTTGGCAACCCCTCAATCTGCCCTAATTAGGTAGACCTGTCATTTATTTCCCCTCCAAATTAAATTGCATTTAGAGCATGCATATAGATCTTGAGTCGTAAAAGTGTAGCTGCGATTACTTTTCTTAGGCAGAGTTTTTATACAATTTACACTCTTATTCAACAAATAAAAAGTATTTCCAACTCCTGTTTGGTCAAACACATTAAATAGTGCACCTATTGAAAGTCCATGATTCTCTGGACAACTGGGGGCGCTGTTTCCCCCACGAGTTTTTGGTGAACCCGTTTGATTTTCTTGTACCCTTCGTTAAGCCCGAATTCGCGTTCGATTTTGAATTTGCCCCTCTCCTCCTTCGTCTCTAAAATTAATTCCCCTTTGTCTGGCTGTTATACCGAGACGTCTTTTAGATTCAATACGTGTGGTTACGACCAATTGCAGGTAGAATATGTGGCGAACTTTCTGTTGCATTATTCATATCACGCTTAGAAGGGGTGTAACTTTCATGGAGGGAACACCCACAACTAGTAGGAAATATTGCATTATTCATAAACATTGTGGTAGGGGGGTGGCCCTGGAAGAAACCAGATAGTGCTGTGCACACGTGGCCATAGAATTACCGTACAGCACATGTACAATCTACATGTACAATCTACATGTACAGTACATGTACATATGTGTGCATGTAACACATGTACAGTACATGTACATATACATGTACATAGTACATGTACATTTTGTGCGGTTCACCTACAGTACTGTACAGTACATGTGTAGACGAATGCGGAATTACGCGGTGAGCCCTCGGTCCGGTCAGCACCATATCGTACGTCAGGACCTTTCGTGAAAGTCATATTTTACAGTATGTAAATGTACATATACATGTACATGTAGGCCAACCTTCATGACCTTGTTCTCCAGAAAAGTACAATACGTGGGATCTGGTCAAGAGAGAGTGATCATCGCACGTCTGATTTTCTTACCTCCACGCTAGGCTGAGCACAGTTACCTTATTTCGTTACTGGCATACCTGTAACTAGGATATAATTATTCGGTTTGATCTGATTTTATCTTTTCCTAGTCCTACCTCCATGGTTGTATTGATAATGTAAGACCTGGACTGGAGGGACAACGAACCCAAATTTGACATGATTGATTTCCGGATTTTCCGCAGAATGTCGGAGTGTGTATATGGATTATGTGTTCCTTTCCGACCTCCATGCTCCATGGTTGTAGAGTGCACTTCAGTAGTGCCCAGTGCCTACATTTCTTCCCGAATCTACACTGCCAGCTGCAGGTGTCGGCAGATCATTTACTTCACACTGGCAGACTGGTGCATGGTTAATCAGGTAAAGTCAGGTACGTAAATGTATTTTCTTCGTTCAAATGTCTTCTCGTGAGTTGATCTCGGTGAAGCATAACGCAGGTTTGTTGGATGATTGATAATAACAAGAATAATAAGGACTTGTAATGCGCGCATATCCATCCTACTGGGTGTTCAAGGCGCAGGATCCATGATTCAGAGAACTATCAAGTGTTGATCAAGTCCTCTGCAAAACTGATCTTTTTGGCAATAAGCCTTATTGCTGATATGGCACGTGATTTTGCACAATGGTAGAAAGGCATTGTGGGAAGGAAAAAGAAGCAAATATTGTCCCCTTTTCCTCCTGCCTTTCTACCATTCTGCATTCAGGATTCTTATAGGACATGTAAAGGTCTGTACATATATCGATACGATTGATACTACATGTATGCCCGATATGGGGTCAATTTTTTTGAGACCACATGGTCGTAGGATTCTACAGTCCTATCCCATTCCGGATTTAATTAATTGAAGGTTCCAGTAAAAAGCGTCTAACTTTTACATTTTGAAGCCGAACTACTTTCTCTAGTAAATTTTATAATGCTGCACTGGTTTCTGTATGTTACTCCTTAAGTCTGTGGTAGAACACACGGTGTGTCGTCACAGCTGCCTCCAGGAGGATACTTCCTTTTCCTTATTCTAGGAGCGTTCACACAACGTTGCTTAATTTTTCTTATTTTCCAAAAATTTTTCATGATACAAACTGAAATAATTACTGAAATGACACCTTTGAAAATTCCACTTTTCTTTTTAAGAATGTTCCCATTTTCTGTTGCAGAAATGCTTGATCGGTTACCAGGCAATAAACAGTGTCGTGTATGCCTCATCAAACGTACTAAATGCTTAAATCTTTGACCAATGGTAATACATGTACGTGCAAGTTTACTCGAAGTGTCATTTGACAAATAAAAAAACCTGTTAAGGGCACTCAAATTGTTCACTTCGTTTTTACCATCAATATTGGGAGACATCTCCCTGTCACTAAAATGCCAAATTACTGCAGCATTGTCAATATCAGAAATCACCTGTTGTCATTCCATTCTATTTTTATCAGTCAATTGACTGGTGGCACAGAAATGGATTACATTTAACACGCGAGGTACATCCTTTCTATTCATGTCATGAAGCATATGTACATGTACATGTATTCTGTTAAATGTTTATTCTGTTGCTGATGTGATTCTTGATTTGGTTCTTTATTGGGCATCAATACATTCACCATTGTGTTATACCCTGACATGTGAAACATTTGAGTGATTCCAATGATATGCCCATTCTCCATTCATGGTAAGGTTCCCTCTTCCTGATGAATGGCCTTCTTCTACTAATTGGTTGAAACAGTCGTGGTGCTAAAATTACATTTCATAGTACACCATCAATGGAATCAATTACATAAACCACATAAATTTAAGCACAGTTGTGGTAACACCTTTAGTTCTCAGGTATTGAAGTTGTAATCAAATTGTGCGGGGATAGGATGTACTGGTACATATTCTGGCTTATTTTATTTTACATTACCTTCTTTTTAGGCAGACATCCTCCTAAAGTTAAAATAAATGGCAGTTATTCCTGTGAGCTGAAATTTGATTTGACTGAGAATTAAAGGATATTAAGTTGAATCCAAAGTTTGCAAATTCTTCTAGTAATTTTTATGTTTAGAGTACATTTTGCTTCGAACTGAATGTGCAATGGCCACTGCTCACATTTTAAATTTACTGCACTCGACATATTAAAAAGTTGTAAATGGCAGAATTGAGCTTGGTGGTATCTGGTTAAATTTATGAAATAATTTTATCTTACATGACTAGCTATTACCGGAGTATACTTGAAAGTCATCATTCACATGAATTTATCGAAAATGTACATGTACAGTATGGTGTGATTGCACAACATGCCAAAAGTGTGCAACACCAAAATAAAGAAAAAAGTGGTGTTGAAAAATGATCTGTTAGAGGAAGTACTGGTTCAAATGATCAGGTCACAATTTATCCTTTTGAACTGGGACAATAAAAAGGAACATGAATTTGGAGTAACAAAAATACAATTCACAATCTATGACAAAAAGGAGAATTCGCTGTAAATAATTCTTAAAAGTATTATATTGGAAAACGTCAATTTAGGTTAAACAATTTAAATGGCAGCAAATGTGTGTGTACTTCGAAAAATTTATGAAAAGAACCATTACTGGAAAAGAGCAATGCAATGCAACCAAAATGATTTAAGAAATAAGAAAAAATGATGAAAATGTGATGCTAAAAAGGACAAGGATAATAAAACAATATGTTAAACATCTAGAATAAAGTAGGAGAAACAAATCAGAAAAACAGGAACTAAAATGTTCCTTTAAAAATGTAGTTTATGTACAAGGGCATTCCGAGAGAAGAAAGGGTCACCACTCACCAGGATGGGGTCATGCTATTTAGCTTCAAAAAAACGTACCAACAAGTTATCCAAGAATATTTAGGCAAAGATTTTTAATTTAACATTTTAATTAGGAAACTACATATCAAATTAAATGTACGTCTATTATATCAATCTGAATTTGAGTGTTGAAATTTGAGTGACAGTCGGGCCTGTTTGTGCAGTCCAACTGGCCGCCATCTAGTTTTCGCATAGACGACAAAGGAAAGAAAGATGGCAGCCCCCACACATCGTGAAAAATATTCCTTTTCCTGTGAGAATCTACATGTATTGCTTCCAGATTTGGTGTTTCTCTTATACAGTAGCAAGTGTTAGTGTCTACAATATATTAAAACCACTTTTAAATCTGTAGAGGGTATTTCAAGTTGTTGACACTTGTTGACAGTAAATAGCATGACCTCTGGGATGTGCACAGTTCTATGAGCCTTTATTACAAATGCAAATCTTCTGAACTACCACTTCCAAGAACACAGGAACAAAGAACTACATGTATGGCATGGTCAATGGTCTTTACTGCCTATATGCATGTACAATAAGTAAAAGGGTACGAGCATGCTTTTGCAGCTCACAAACATAAAGACCAGAAACATAAAAACAAACATAAAGTGAAAGAAAAAGATTCCTGAACTCAGTAAAACAATACACATAAAAACATGTACCGATTCTTTATTTGGGTCTACCTAGCCCCCTTCAAACCACAGTTGAAGTACTGTTGAGTACTACACCTGGCAGATTTGAACAAAACATGAAAATCAAATTGGCCATGAACAAAGATATAAAAAAAAGAACCAACAAAATTTTAAAAATATATATTTACCTGTGTAGCGAGTTACTCCATGTGTGGCATTATAAGATTCCGCAAAGCCGACAAAGCTTACCCAGGAATGATTCCTATCAAAATGTTAACAATATGACAAAATAACATGCATTAAAAGATAATGAATCTGCATTTTGGCTTTCTCAGAAATATACATGTATAAACTGAACATTCATTGGAGTTTTATAATTTCACTATGGTACATGTAAATTAAACAGTGCTCAGGGTCATGCTAATTACGTTGTACAATGAGTGTCAACAAAATAATTAAGCATTTTTAAGCAAATGTTTTATATTTACACTGTACAATATTAGCAAGGCTCCTACATATCACATTCATTATATCACGTAGTGGAAAATGATATGTTAGTGTGAAAATTTGAGTGCCAAAGTCGGACCTGCTCTTACAGCCGGACCAGCTGCCATCTTGTTTTTGCAAGGACGGAGTGAAGAAAGTTTTGTTTTTCTGCGTGAATCTGGAAGCGAATTCGATGTTTCTCTTACACAGTAGCAGGTCTTAGAGTCCCTTAATTATGATAAACCCACTTTTAAATCTGTAGAGGGTACATGTACATGTATTTTCAAGTTGTTGACACTTTGTTGATTTATTTTGCTTACCCGTAGAACAATTTTTATTTTTGTGTGAGCATTTTTACAACCAGTATTTGTTTGCATTTCGGGTTTTCAGTAGAACCCACACAGTTATACTAGCCATCAAAAAGTGAAAAAAAAATGTTTTAAAAAGCAAAGGTAAGCTCAGAAAATTCTAAAGGATTTACATAAAATTGGAAAACAATTCCCACTTTAAAGACTACTCTAGTAAGTGTGTGATTGGGGGATTGAAGTTTTGTCTGTGTATGCAGCTCTTTTCATCTTCATGACCTTGGAGTTTTGCAGAACCTGTCAATCAACTACATGTATGGTGACATGTATGTTGCAATATAAGCGACACGGGTAAAGGAATGAATGCAATTATAGCATCATTTTATATTATAGCCCCTTTCTCCACAGCCCTGCAAAGCTCCTTAGCAGACAGCTGCTCTAGGTTCAGCATGGTCTTCACAACAACTGAAATTGCCTTATACATGTATGTACGTCAATCTTTCGCAGGATCCGCATCTCCCTTGGCCTATTTCCTCTCCATCAACCAGATCCTCCGTGTTTACATGCATGCCTGTTGCAATTTCGGTACTCTCTGCAGTCTTCCCTGCAAGTTCCTTCTTCAGTCTTTAGATTTTTTTTCTGTTGTCCTCTGGTACCTTCATCTTTCTAAGCCTGGTTCTCATCTGTGAGTGCCCTCACGTCTGTCGGTGTGATGATCAGTTCATCAGTGATTTCCTTACTCCCGGCAGCAATGGTGAGTTTTTGCTGTGGTTTTGTTCTCCCCAGCTTTCTTGGATATGGGGGCCCATTTGATTTGTTGGCTGAATTCTGCTTTAAGCTGTTTGACTATTTTGCAGGTGCTAAGGAACAGGACTTTCTCTGTAATTTTCTTCTGATCTAGTTTCATTGCTATGTGCCTGTTTTTTACAGACTTTGAATGGCTTTCATCAGAGATTTCATATTGCAGAGTGACGAAACTGCTTGAGTACTAGTATGTAGTAAACTTCATATGATCATGGACTAGACTATACTGAAAAGATGAATACTGTGCCAGGTAAAGATGGAAGGAATCATACCAAGATCGAATTTACACTCCATCCTGCAAAGGGGAATCAATCCTGCGATGGTAATAAAACCACAGGGAAGCTAAACTGCAAATTAACTGGATTCACCAAGTATACTGAAAGTAGGCAGTGTCTAAAACCCATCCATCCAAGCACACAGTCAGAAAACCTGGATGCTCCGTTATGCAGTCCAATGTTTCATTGTAGTTTTCCATCGTCTTAACCACTTGCTCAATCTCCTTACAACAAACTGACACCTTCACTGCCGGCATGGCAACACAGCTGCCACGGCAACACAGCTGCCACAAGAGCACCTGTAAATGAAACAAGTGTAAATCGAACCGTACTTGTCTGTACATGTACAGTGTACATGTACCATACAGCTTTATATACAGTGTGGGAAAACAACCTCAAATTATCTGACCCTTGTGCAAGGACATCACAATCACAACNTTGCTTACCAAGTGTTGTTACCGAGTCGCCATGCCATGTCCTCACCATTGTCTTGCACCCCCGTGATGACATTTCCAGCATCATCGTCGCTGTCACCGCTCGCTACTTCGGGTTCGTACATGTACGGTACGACCTGACCGACTTCATTTGTGTGCTTACAATCATCCTCAGAGCTGTTTAACTCATCCTCCGAAAAATTGGCTTCAAAATCGCTCTTGGAAACTTCAGAATCTGCCATCTTTTTCAGTTTGCACGAAGAAAGGTGAATGTTGTACGCGTGGCATGCAGACGCTTGGTAAGGTGTTCTTTACGTGACGTCATAATCATCAACATCTGGGCATTCAGTGTTAGGGGAGTTTTGTAGGGCGGGGTGCTGGATCAGAAATTCTTGATTTAAAATGGCTAATATTACCACTCATTGGACTCCTCCGATGAGAATTTCTGTCTTTTTTATTATCTTAACCATATTTTCAATCACCATAACTATGTTTTATTTTAAATAGCTGGGAACCTTTAACATGGTTTATTCTTGCAGGTGGCCCTTGTTAATTTTGACACCAATAAGTTGGGATGTGTGGGCATTCAAGGACAACTGGACTAGAATACCAACATCTTCCACATGTTACATTAATGGCTCTTAACAAACTTCTGTCTTAAAAATTCAATCTCTTCATGTTGTGATTCTGGAATGTCAAAAAAACAAAAAACATGTACTTCCGAGGTGATCATATAGGATATCTTCAGTGCTCTATTTTAAAAATTATATTACCCAAACCATAGAAGAAATAACCACATTCATGATTTGCTTGGAAGATCAGATCATTGAGATGGTTGATAAACATGTAGAATATTACTTTGAGATGTAACATTTTACAAGTGGATCTATAAACAACGTAATTATATGCAACAACTTAATTCAGCATTAAGACACTCACTGCTGAACAAAATCTTTACGTTTTTAAAGAATAGTTGCAGACAGTGTACATTACCATCCAAAAAAAAACTTGATTACAGCATAACACAATCACCTAATTAAACCTTAAAATAGCCAAATCACAGGTGACCGGAATTCAGAATTTAGGTTGCAGCACTCAAACTCCAAGTCTGATGACTTATCCAGGAATAAGCCAGTGCATTGGCAGTGAAACTTACACGTAGTTTGGCATTTGGAACACTGCACCCAAGAGTCCAATTCTAAAGTCAGTGTGTTACAAAGCGAATCCACTCAGAAATACATGTAAGGAAGGGGGGGGGCAGCTACATTTAGTTCCAATATACAAATTTTATTAGGTTGTGTGAAGGGTATTATTAAAAACCAGCAGTCAACAGGGATGATGAAAAACTGTCTGAAAGATTAAGAAAATAAACAGGCAGTAAATTACCTGAAATTTTGTTCCTTATTACAAGTTAAATTGTTCCAGGACAGGGATTCCTTTTTTTTGTAATGTTAACCACATTACCCAAATTACCAGGAATGGTCCATGTATTTATTCAGATATTATTTACAATTTGATTACTAATATAAAACACATTATCTACAAAATAATATTTTACTATCGAGAATACACTTCTGGTTCTCTTATTAGAGTTATTCAACTGTTACTTTTATTTAAATAATTTGTTTTTGTAATCTCACAAAACTCAACAAGGAAATGGAATGGCCTCAAGAAAACAGCTCAGAAAATCACAGGTCTGGAATTTCCCACTCTTGAAAGTCCATGCGATGAAAAGAACTAGCCGAGGTAAATATTATGAAGGTTACATTTCCCCCTTTGTTTAATAATTCTAGTTATTATAGAACAGATTATGCCTGGATGTTCCCTGCTACATTAACACTTGCTATAGAGTCAATTGTACAGGATTCAGTTCATCTCACATGTGAAAAGAATTTCCAATTATGGACTATAAAATTATAGCGTTATGTACCGTACAACCAACCATCCATTGCCGTGAGATAATTCTACAAATTTATACAAGTAATTACAAGTAACATGATTGAATGACAAACAGATCCTACAAAATTGTGTACTGGTACAGCATTAAAACATCATTTACCAAACAAAGTGTACCGCAAGTACACTGTACAGCATGTTTTTTTAAAAAACAGAAACATTAGTCATTTGTTTCTGACTAACTAGTTAGGTCTTTTTATACATGTACATGTACGTGCCTGCAAATGTTGACTAATAATCCTACTAAGTGATTTCACACCACGTAAACACACAATAGCAGAATGGCTTGATTTAGCTGATAAAAATTGAACAACTTTTATCAGTTAAATAAAGCCTGGAATGATTTAACTGATAAAAATTGAACAATTTCTGCTATTGTGTGTTTAATAATTAAATGGTTAATTTTCAACAAACTCCTAACTGCAATGTAAAATGCTTGAGATATTTTTAATCAAAAGATTGGACATACTTCGATGAGTTACATACTTCCAGTAGTTGTGATGTACAGTGCAAAACTGTACCACATTTTATACCATAGGCTCAAACCTAAAGGAATCCTGTGGTTCATCCAGGATTATCAAAAGCTCATTTCAGCAGATTTCATGGTGTATGGTAATTTCTACTTCAATAGCAGAGTTTGCAGACTTTGGTCTGACGGAGTCATACAGCTGTCTGGTATACAGCTGTCTGGTAATTTGCTCGTTTGATGTGTAGAAGCAAACTGTCCCAATTTGGAGGCAGGGCACTGTCATTTTGACCAAGGAGAAAACAGTTGAATTGAGCATCATTAATACTCTGGTATTGCTTCTGTCCATACACATCACAGACGAATTCTTCAATTTGCTTTCTTAACTGCTCTGTGACTTCTCATTCTGCTCCTAGCTGGGTGAACGCAAATATATATCTCTCCTTGCTCAGCAAGACCTCCACAAACTTATTCTTTCCTTTACTTCGAAAAGAGCTTACAATATCACAACCAGAAAAGGAATGAAGTCTTATGAGAGCCTGGGCTACATTGTCTCCCAATTTATCAACCAATTTATGTACATATATACACAAGCATTAAATACAAGCGTGGCTTACCTTTGTTATTTTTTCTGCCTTGCGGTACTGGAAGGTCACATTGATTGCAGACATCATCCTGTAGATTAAAGTAGTATTCTGTGTTTGTGTTATTTATATATTTTTAAAAAGGCTTCCTTTGTTGATTTACTTTATATGGTTTTGTGAATATTCAGTGCAGTGCGTGCGTGGGGAATATAACACTTCTACATAATGTACATGTACTCTACATGTCTACGCGTCATTACATAACAGGAAACAGTCGCCGGATAAAAGACTCTGTCCTATGGCGTCACGATTCTTGGGAATTTCTTTGGACAACTTTCAATACCTGACAGCTGTTGTAGCTTTTGCTTCCAGAAGGGAGTGAAATGGGGTCGTGAAAAACTATAATTTTTAACATATTTCCGCACATTTTGAAATTATTCAGATGTGTTTTCTTGCTATATATATTTGTTTTATGTGCTGGTGCATGTTTTAAAAGAAATCTCCACAGCAAAGATTATCCCCTTTAAGCAGTAGTGTTACTGCTCCAATTAATTGCAAGTTGAATTAAGTTGTGGGGGGACACATCTACATGTACTATAAGGTTTATGCTTTGTGTAACTTTGATGACTGTTACAGACATATGTACATGTAGTGTAGGCCTACATTTACCCTACATCTACAGGTATCTTTTGCATAATGATACATGTAGGGCCCACACACACTATGCCACTGTGATCTTGGACTGGTCCCTGACCTTATTGATCTATTCATAAGCCGTGAAACGTCTGGGCACTATGTATGGAATGGAGACCAGCGTGATCTCCACAGCGCGGAGCTGGAGCCAGAGTACTTTAGAATTCATTATGAAGCACAAGGGTGCGGGCAGTTTCATAAATGATTATAAATAGATTTATTCCAGGACACTTGTTGGCAAGGAAAAACTAACAGAAGAATCCCACCAGAAAGTGATTGCAAAACATTTGAAATCAACAATGGACTTACTCGGTCCAACAGATTAATGCACACCATCTGAAAAGCTCTTCTACATACATGAATGCACAGTTCCACTCCCCCCTCCCACAAAATAAATGTCTACAAAAAGACAAAAATGCAATCCTAAGCCACCGATGCACTGATGATGCATTCTTTTAACTGCCCTTCATCTGGTAACATCAAAAGCATACACAAACAACTGTTTCCAACTTCAATAATAACATTGATTACCTTTGGCCTTGCAATTTGCATGACAGTTGCGATGCTCATAAGGCTCCTTTCTCCTCAGCTTTTCAACTTCAGCGAGAACTTTATCTTTGTCACTGTCAACTTTCACCATGTTGCACATGTCCAGATGGCCACCTTCTCGCATTTTGTTCTCCAACTCGCCATTGAAGAATACAGAAGACACATTCTTCGCAGAGAGACCTTTGATGTAAATTTTACAATAGCACTGATTCTTGCTTTCAACATTGCACCACAACTAAATCGTAATTGTTGAAACAATTGACAAAGTTTTCTATTCAATGTATATTGCTTAGGTATTCCTTCTTGTACCTGTGTGTCTTGTCAATTTGAAGGTACCATTATAGGACTCAGAAAATCCAGAAAAGCTGACCCATGAGTGGTTTCTGTTAAAAACAGAGAAAAAAAAATGGTTTAACTAACGGAGGGAGGCGGGTACTTGACTTTTTGATTTACACACTGTACCGAGGGCGGTCCACTGCAACAGTAAAAAAATGGGCTTCAACAATTATAACATTTACCGCATTTCTACTACACAATAATTCTATTAAAATTCTCACCACATGAAATTGTGCTTCATAATTCACATTTATCATTACCAGTAGTTTGCCAATACATGTAGCAATGCTTTATCTTTCATAGTAGGCCAGTTATGTCATAAATGGTCGTGCAAAATAATTTTGATTGGATGCTGATCAAAGTCACACTCATGCATGATCAGAGGCAACACCAGAGGGAATAGTTATTTAGCAAGGCGTGCAGGTGTAGCACTCTACCACACAACAAGTGCATTGTACATGAGGGTACATTTACGTGTACAAACTCAAACCAAAGTTCAGAAAAAAATTCCAAACTGTGTATTAAACAGAACCGAACCAAACCTTCACTTCTGGCACCTGCCGGGTAGGTGCAGCACTAAGGCATACACAAATCAAATAAACATGCACAATCCACATTGGCTAGTGACGCATACATGTACACGTATAGAATAGAGTCATGACACGACTTATTGAAAACATGTTCACAATAAGTTTGTACATGTTCATGAGTTCCACACATACAGACCCCTTGATAATGTGCCCAAATTCCAAACGTACAATTAGGTTGTTACGCCCCACCTACATATACAGCATCAGTCCCAACTACCCACAATGTACATGTACATGCACAGCCTATGCTTTTGACCCCTGCCAAAGGTACCAGTCCTTGTACAAAGTGAATGACAGTTTTTTGTCATCTTTTGCTGGTTGTGAATTTAGAGTTCATTGTCACATACATTTATAATCTATATGAAATGTTTGGTGCACGTATAAAAAAGCAATTTTTAACAAAGTAATCATTTGCAGTCAGAAAATCAATGAGATAATTGTGTCATCAGTTAAAATGAAATATTTGGGGGGGCCTTTTTCCTTTCACAGCAGAGTCTCCAACAGTAAATTAGCTGTCAAAAGGGCAATAGATTTGACATGATTTCCTCATCTTAATCATCCCTCATTTTATAGTCTTGGTGCAGTTCTCAAAATGTTCAGTTTCTAAGGAAGGCAAAATGGCAGGAAAATTCTCAGTTGGAAGTCGCGTCCAGGCATTCCATGAGTTGGGAAGATGGTGTGCAGCTAAAGTAGTCAAAGATGAAGAATGGTCATACCTAGTTAGTTTTATTGGATATACTGGGCATGATATCTGGGTGGATGAACGTTCCGTAAGACATCCACTTCCTACCTATGAAGAGCATCATTAAAGACGTAAGTAACATGCTCATGTTCTATTTTAACATTCAGTTGTTGGCATACCGGTATATCCAAAAGAAATATGATTTAAAAATTAATACGTATTTCCAAAACATACCGGTACTTGTATAAAGAATTAATGAATAAATAACAAATTTGTTACTTACTTGTAAATGCTCTGTAAATGTTTCTCAAAGAAAAACCCACTTACATGTACATGTAGGCAGGATTAGTAAATCGGAATATTTGCAGACAGTTTTCTGTGGTAGATGTACAAAATTATTACCTGTTGATGTAATGAAATGCCAAAAAACTCTAGAAGGATTTTTGAAAAGTCGTCCTGTCTTCATAGATCACATATTTTTACCTTTGAATATTTTAGTTTTACATGTACATGCATGAGTATTACAGCCAACATATATATCTTTGCCACAAAAAGATTACTGTCACAAAGTGTAAAAGGAAGCATTTACAGTTTTTAAGTGAGTGTCAGCAAGGCTAGCAGGTTGAAACAAGACAGTGATGGGCACAGTGGCACTATTCTAAGTAGCAGTGGATACCTTCAAAGGATCATTTTCCTGCAAGATGGAACTGCAGTAAACCTTGAAAACATTTCATTTCCAGGTAAAGATTACTCAGATAAATGTTTTAGGATTTCCCACAGACATCTTGGGCATGCATTTTTAAACTTCTTATTCCTAAAAAAAATCCTGGAAAAGTCATGAAATGCAGTTGTCAGATTTCTGTGGAAACCCAGTTTTCACAAGCAGGAGAGCAATTTAATAACAGTGTGACTCTAGTGTTTGATTTAATTATTTTGGGGTGTTACCTGTTATCTTTATATTACTTAATGAACTCTGTTTGGACTGTATGCACAGAAGTAATCTGCAAATGAATTTTTGATACATTTAAAAAAACAGAATGGAATTTGTTGTGGATTTTGTCATGATGACTCTTAAATATTGACTATTTTGTTGATATTCATATTGTTTTGGGATTTCCTTCAACAGAAAGTACTGATTCCAACAAACAACTTACAAAAAGGAAAAAAAAGAAAAAGCAGCGTAAAAAAGTCTTGTCTGCGAGATACATGTAAATGTCGATAAATATAAGTCTTAAAGTGATGTTGACTGTTCATGATATTGAAAGAAAAGTTCCTTCATCTATACGTATTTGCTAATAAGTCATACAAACATGGTTGTACAGTATTTTAAGAGTGGAGAAACAAATGGTTCCCCAGTCGTCCCACCGCTATCCCATGATGAACCAGCCGGCACACTACGGCCAGACAATAAAAAGTACCATATCCTTGTCAATGAGCAAGAAGTACAACTGCACAATGTAATCACTTCAAAGAAAATGCCAGATATTGTAAGAGAGGCCATACACTGGAGATATCCATTTATGGAATACATGTAGAACTTACTTAATGAACTTAAATGAATTAATCAGCAACCAACACATTGTGACAAACACTTTAGTAAAAAATCCCATATTATAAGCCTCATTAAACAACAGGGAAGGATAAAGGTAAATCAAAACAGTCTGCTAAAATGCTCAATGTTGAAAAAAAGTTTTATTTTTATGCAAATTTACAGAGAAAACATTTGAATTCTAGTACTCACAAGATTTCTTTCTCAGACCAAGTAAAGTTATTTGGTTAATTCTGTAAAGAGTGTTCAGGGCTGTTTAAAACATGCACTGTACCTAGAAAGCATACTGTACCTGGGAGGCAAAAAGAAGCACAGTATCGAGCAGAAAAAAACAGAAACTGAAGTTACTACTGCTCCTTTATACAAAATTCTTTAAATTAAAAATTGACAAACCTTATTTTAATTGAAATACCCTTATCACTTGGAAGTTAGAATAACTCAAACAACAGATACTTACAGTAGCCTATAGTATTACTTTTCTGCGTTATGCTCTTAATGCTGTAATATTCATGTTAAAACCCAGTTTATTTTCTACCTGAAATATTGCAGGGTAATTATAATACAAAATTTATGACTCGTTGGGTGCAAGTTCAGGAAAGATGTTCTCATGAATCACCGCGTTTATTATGCAAATTCTAGATTTTTAAGTTGGTGATTTGGCTTGTATTACGAGTGACAGTGATTGTCATCTGCACGTACCTCAAACAGATTGCTTCTGGTTATATAAAATGTTTAGGATAATTCAGGTGTGTTTTGTGTGTATTGTGCTTCATTTTTTTATAGCCATGTTCTTTTTTGTCATTTTTGTTAGTTAAAGGTGCTATTAATTATGCTAAGGTGCTATTAAAGGGGCTGGTTGTTATTTCCATGTGTTCTTGTGTTTCTTGATTCATTATGTGCAACAGAAACTGTTTCTATGATGAAATTTTTAACAGTTCACCCATTTATATACCGGTACACATGTACATCTTATAAAGACAACACACTTTGTTTTCTTAATCTGGCAGAGTCTTTTGTCAGTTCTACTGAGAACATTACTAAATGAAGCTCATTAATATGTGCTTCCCTAGTTACTGTAATTTATTTCCAATTTGGTAAAACTGTCAATTAGGACTCAAACTCTCTGTATGGTTTTGCATCTTCAAGTGAATGCATATCACTTGTCTGATTTTGTGAATATACCCACTTGTATCCTTTCAAAATACAAATTAGTTGAATTTGAGCAATGTACTTGTTTATTTTGTGGTTTTTATGGAGACAAATCAACATTGGTGTGTTGTTTGAAGAATGCAGCATCAAGCCTTTCTACAAACATGAAAAAATTGTTGTTGCCATTTAAAATATACATGTACATGGGCAAGTGAACACCATCCCACCCATCCCCACAAACACCTTGAATAAAATAGATGTAGATAATTGAAAATGTAAATTGAAAGGAAAAGAAGCATGTTCATATCTTGTGGAAACCTATAAAGTTTTACATAGTTAATAGACGTACATGTATATTTTTTAGAACCCAGCAAGAAGTACAGGGGCCAATTTAGAGCATCCCTACTCCAGATGGGATCCCTGAACACACACTCATACCAGTATTTGTACAAAGAGCATTGCATTGTACATGTACATGTATGTATTTCCACAAGTACTGTATACTGGTATACACATGTACCTGTACTGGTAAACTCCTTTCCTGTGTACATGTACATGTAAATGTAGGCCACTTTTTCCCCCCTTATTATAATTCTCTGTGAGCAGTTTATGTAAAGTACATGTACTCCCAGAGGAACCATTCACTGCAGTGACCTGTGGTCATTGGTGGGGCAATGCCAAGACTGACCACCTGTAGGAGGCAAGCCTGGATTGGTTTGATGTTGAGTCATTGGATAGATACTTTTATCCCCAAAGGAGACATGCTCCCATTAGTCTTTTCATTGAAAGTGATGTGAAGTTTTGAGAGATTTTTAAATGGGAGAAATTCGTAATGTCCTAAGCATACCATCTACATGTACTAATACCGGTCGGTCAATGAACCAGGCTCTGACTCAACACATGCCTTATCATTTGACATTGAAAGTTTCTAGCCACACAAGTCATTTTTTTTCACCCCCCTAATATGTTTTGAATAAATCACATTATTTCTGAGAATTGAGGAAACCGACATGACCAAAAATTTCCTTTAGAGGTCAGTTTCTTTTGACCAACTGTACATGTACCAGTACATCCCATGTAATAATTGCACTGTATTTAAGCACTGGTCTACCTGCTCCCCAGCTGACAAGTAAGCCAATAAAGTTTGCAATCAATGGATCGTACCTGCAGTTTTCTATTGGGCATTAGACTTCATTAGCTTTTGAAAAATCAAAAGAACGTTCAATGTGAAATGGAAAATCACAAAGACAAACTCAGTCGAATGTGTAGGATTTGTGGTCGTACTAAACACCGAAGGGACAGACCTTTTGTTTTAGCAAGGAGTCTTTCACATGACCTTTATTTCTCCTTTTTGGTGGATGTAAACTGTGATATCGCTGGAACTCGCCCAGTTTGGCTGTGCCACAAATGTCGGTGTAGGGCACTGAAGGAGTTTTCAAGGAGTGAAACAAGTGAAAAGGGCAGATTTAAAATGATATTTCGTGAACATTATGAAAAACAGTGTTCATTGTGTGGAATCTCACAGCCAGAGCAAGCAGATACTACTGCTCTTGTAAAAAGTAATCTTCAAAAAGAGTTTGAGCGGGGAGCATCACACTCAAGCACCAAGAATCTTGAAAAAGTCACAAGCACACATAGTAGCACTGGTACAGTGTCACCATCTCAAGAGCCAACTTCAGATGTAGCCACATGTAGCTTCCAGAGTACCATTGAAAATGAATCTTGTTTGACATCTGTTGTTAAGTCTTTACCAAATAAACTTAAAGTGAAGTTGGCCGAGGCTCTTGGTAAGTCTATTTCAAGTGAGGTGTATGATGATGCCATATCAATATCAGCAAGATACCAACATCCAGATAACTTGATGGATCAGTCTGCAAAAACATGGCTGTCTGAGCGCAATCCAGTTATCAAGAGCTTCATAGAAGGTGCTACAGAATTCAGCAGTCAAGGAAGTTATGATAGTTCAACAAACATCTTGGTACGCCCAGGCAAAGGCAGTAGATTCAATCTACAAATCCAGATATCACAATTTGTTTCAACGCTGTCTTTTGCTGAGAACATCACATTATATTCAGTGACAGCAAGTAAAGCTGCTGTCAACATGAGTAGTTCCTCAAGTGCAGGAGGAGGAATGACAACGATACTTCATTGGTTAAAGTCTCAAGCAAAAGAAGGTCCTATAGTCTTTCCTGATGAGGGAGATTTGTTTATTGCAATAGATAATGAGCAGGTTGTAGGAAAAACATGGAGGGTATATGCAAATCGCAAAGTTCCAACCAGCATCGTGACTAGTGTCATTGGAATGAGACTTCGTAACTCAAGAGAACAGGAAAAATGGCTGCTCCCTTCATCATTTTCAGCCAAATTTAGAGATGATGGTTTGGATCATGTCCACTCTGATGTGTGCAGATGACCAACTAGAAAATAAAAGTTCATCGACAACAGAACCAGAACTTCATGTTGTTGACCCAGTTTTTGTCAATCCCAATTCTTGATGAGTCAATTACTGAAGTGCTGAGACATGTGGGAAGATGTGCTGGTATCGACAAGTATGGGTCAGGAAAAAGAAAATGGACTTTTGTAGCTATGGATGGACTGCCCTTTTCTATGGCATATAATGTTGTTCAAGCAACATTCACTTGCAAGGCATGTCAAATTTCCATGTATGGTGAAGAAATCAAGGCAAACCATTGCTCTGATGCTCATCATGGTGATGATAGCTTTCTTGACAGAGAGTTTGACTGGGTTTTTCTGCGGATTGGTCATGGACATTTTGAAATGAACATGAAAAAAGCTTTCATGGAACTGAACTTTGAGCCGTTTATGGCCAACATTGCCAAAGAGCTTGGGTTTAGAAGTGCCAATGCTCAGAGATACGTAAAAACATACAGTGACAACCACAAGACCTGGGACCTTGTATGCATAGCAAGAGATGCATTTGCTGATGAATTGCTGCGACCCCATGTCAAGAAGTGTCTCAAATTGCATGAACCATGCACTGTGAATGGGTACTTTGGTTTTGCAATGAACAACATACAAAACCCCAACTGCAAGTTCATCTATGAACAAATATTTGTGTATATCCAAGCAATTTTTAACTTCCGAGTGGGGCTGCAAGAAAACAAGCATCACTTGGTTATAGCTGGCAAAGAGAAATTCTCACCTCTGTGGTTTTCAAGAAATCATCCAAAGTACCAGCAAATACATGTCTGTGACACTCATGACAGATACTGCCATGGAGATGATGTCAAATGCTTGGTTACTGAAAATGAGTCATTCTCCATCACAGGAAATCCCAACAGTGGTGAAGGGTTAGATTTTGTTCTGGAAAATGTGAACAAGAAGGTAAAAGCCATATTGGCCAATGGTGTTCCAAACGCAGATGACTGGATGTTGGCATTCCGTAACTATCATGAACTAGAGAAAATCCGAGCATCGACATTGTCAAGAATGGGGATATCTGACCCTTCATCTGGAATATCTTCAAAACACCGCAGCTATGATGAAGAAATTAGAAAATGCCAATGTCTAATTAGAAAATCAAAGATTCTTGACAACCCACATGTACACTGTCCACTTCAATCTCTCTCTGGTAAAATGCTGAAAGACAACCTGTTAGATGTCACCGCCATAGGCAAAAAAAATAAGCACATCTACACCAATTCCCTCAAGAAGAGCAAGTGTAAACCTAGTGATCTCCTGTACGTGATTGTCACTGATGATGAAATAGCTGTTCAGTCCAGATCTGTAACTAAAGCGTCATTAGCAGCTTCAATCCAAGAAAAGCTACTCCGTCTCTCCCATGGGAATGTCGCAGACTATTTCAGTGAGCAATGGAATGAAGTAAAAAAAGGAAAAAAGGATAGATATATTGAATTTTTCAAACTGTTGGATGAATCCGAAATTGACCAGAGAACTGATAATGGTGAATATGACTTGGAAAAACCTGATCACAAATAACCAATCCACACGAGTTTGTGGATGTGTATACACATGTACATGTACCTGTATACATTGTACATACTGTATTATACCACATCTTCTGCATCTGGATTGCAAACAGCTGCATGCAAATGCACTCAGTTTTATGTATTTTGCACAGCGAATGCATTTGTACATTGCACATGTACATTTATCAATGCAAAATTAGAAAACTCAAAAGATCAGAGAGCATTCACATGAATTCAGTAGAATTACTGATTGCGAAGATCAACCAGTACCAGACACAACATCTACAAGCTTGAAGTTAAAGTGGTAAGTACCGTAAATTTTATAATTATTTCCTCTTGCACCTTATCAATATACACACATCTATATGTATCTCAAAAACTTTAAATTCCCCCAAAAGTCCTTTACCTAGAGGAGTGAAGACTTTGGGGTTAAAGACAGTTTACACACAGCAATAATGAGTAGACTTGTAAAGGCGTTGGATGTTGAATAGTTTTCAGTCGTAAAAGCATTTTGAAATTTATTCTATCAAAAAGTCTAAGAAAAGCTAAATTCTACATTCATGGTGAACATGTATACATGTGAAAAATGCTCAAAGTAATACCAGATGTCCATCACACTCATACTCAAGGACAATCACATACTATGTGAGTCACCAACATTTCTAAGAGAGAAGGAAGTGATGGCATTCTGAGAACTCTGAGTTACTGTAGGTGTGGTTTTTTGAACTTGTAGGTACGTGCTGTAATTAGGCTCAAGGCTGAAAACTACATATAAGAGCCTCTGCACTTAGGCACTTTGCTCAGTGACCATTTTGTACATTTTGTCAGAGTTTCATCTGCTTTGGTTCCTTGGCTTTGTTGACAGTTAATAAACTGTACACAGCATACATGTACTATGGATGACTTGAGCACTCTTCGCACAGCTGTGGGAATGGAATCATCCTCCGATGAAGATTCTCCAACTATTACCGATGGATTCTCATCGGTAAACAGTTTCTCTGGATTGTCACCACCGAGTACAGCAGTCCCAGTAATTGGTTCTTTATTACATGTGTAACTGGACCAGGTTCCTCAAACTAGGCTGTTTTATTAGCAAACAACCACTTACTATCTTAGGCAAAATAAAAGGGGTTGGTGGATTGGCGATAAACAGAAAAAGAGGAAATACATGCAATAAGTAAAATGGAAACTTAAAAACAACACACTTAAGAACAGATAACTATGCAGCAGGAACTATATACCTACAAAGAAAACATAATAGACCTGATACAGGCTGTATAAAGATAAACTCAACTCCAAAAACAGAGCGAATATCTAATGATGCAAAAAGCAGTAGCATATGGTGGAACACAGTCTTGAGCACAAAATGCTATTTAGGTTTTCAATCATCAGTGGTTCCTGGGTAAACCTGTGCAGCGATGCGGCAATGATCGTATATA
>NW_019091707.1:48916-59143 GCF_001949145.1 Acanthaster planci | reverse complement strand
CCCCATCCTTTCATCTCAATGGGTTGAAAACTCAATTCGTAAGCAGTTTTGGCGGCCCCAGTCCGAAATGAGTGAGCTCTTTTTTTCCACAGAAAGCCACTGTTTTCTTCAAGTTCGCGTTTGAAATTGCTATGCATTCAGTACAGACCCATGAATGGGCAAAAGAGAGGGCCAAGGCCCGATGGACGACATGATACATACTCGTGCAAGGTTGTTAATGGATAAAAATCCGGGTTGTTGGTGGCATTTAGTTGAATTCTTTGAGGGGAGTCGGTTTTGTTATTTTCACTGTATGGGAAGGAAGTCGGCGCTGATAAATGGGGAACTCCATTTGCCAACTCGATGTGAGATAGACACAACACAGATTCTTATAACTTGAAATGTATGAAACCAAAGAGAATGCACACACCACGGCAGCTATAGTAAATGCATGCATGTACCTGTACATGTATATGTACAGTAGTTTTGTTTCATACTGTGCAGAGTACGTGGATTTTTCTTCCGTGCATGCACACGTGGATTCCTCACTACCTCAAACTCGGCCGCAGAAAGTCTATGTCCATGGACCAGAAGCAGCCATGGACGACAGTGATAAATATTCCCAAACCAAAAATCAAGAAAATATAATTTTCACAGGTGTTCAAGAAACATATCAAAGGAAAGCTCACTTCCTCATCTTTCATTTCCCTTCCAATTTTCAGTGGACCAACCGGTGACTTTTGAAAAAATTCTCTTCAGAGAAAACCCACCGCTCAAAACAGTCACGAGGCCATCGCCATTTTGAAAATTGATGCCTACACTCTATTGCAAAATACAGCAATTAGGAGGGCCCTGATAATTTCCTAAAATACAAGGTGGCAGTCCCACTCCCACCCCAGGATTTTATCCACCGTACAATTCACGTGCACAGACTCTAGTACTAGCAGACTCTAATACTTGCCCGCTTTGGCAATTATTGTCATCTTTACTGGCCAGCAACATGCAGCTGTACATGTGTGTGCATTTTACGAGGGCATCCTAGGATTGACCATACACTCTGACACCGAATGAGGTCTCAAAAAACCACGATTCTTTTTACCTCATACGTTTCAGTCATGGCGACATTACAACTAAATGATTTTTGACCCAAACCGATAGTAAGATGCGCCCTCGGAGTCTCAATCAAGTCTCGTGCGTGAGACCGTGGTGAGACACTGCAGCTTATGACGGGAGCAAAATAGGGGCTGTAGTAATAATGATTAAAAACAAATTAAAAAAAAAATCGACAACATTTACATGACGATCTACCACTCACTCCGTATGATTTCAAATACATTTTCATACTCAAAATTATATAAACTTTTTCATCAAAACGTCTGTTTAATCTAAACAAATGCAGTTTTTCCGTGGTTGTAAATTGGCGGAAAACTCAACAATTTTTTTTCTGGGGGGCGGGGCAAGTGTTGCACCCTATCCTGTTAGGGAGTCAACTACAAAGGCGTAGAAAAATGCATGTGACGTGATGGGTTCGTCAACTGCGCGGCTGGGGCATAGTATAGTGCCGGAGAGCTCGCCAGAAAAGTGGAGTCATATTCGTGGAAGTTCCTTTTTTTTCTTAGGACTTATTTACGAACTAATTTTCCCTAAATCAAGAAACCCTTCATCATGTCACAATGGGTCCAGTTAAAGAATGGATTTTTTGCGTGGTAACTTTTTATCCTTGATTTGTTGCGATCCTATCGGAACCGCTTAGACCAATTCTGAACTAGGAAAAGTGTTGTCGTAAATGCCACCGATCCTGCGGGAATTTTTATCGACAATTTTGAAAATAACTTAATTTTAATGTAGTGTAAGGACGTGCGCGCTGGAAAAACCAGAGGTCACGACCCACCGACCTGTAATCTGAATTCAAATTAAGATGTAAGTTTTACATCGCACTTGTCGTCAGCAGAGGAATTTTCTGTGACGTAAAATTGACAGTGTAATTATCCTGCAACCCCGTTGGCCCTGTAAAAATTTCGCGTCGGGAGGGTAACTGCGATCGACACTTTACAATTTACACATTTTGTTGGAACTGGCAGCAGTCTCCGAAGGTGCTACCAGAGAAAGATACAGTGCGATGACGGCTAAAAGAAAAGGCGCAACCGCTTCTGCTTTGAGTTGTTGAGGTCATTGCTCTCAGACCCGCACCAGTCCTGTTCTAATGTACATTTACTTCTATAGCGGTAGAAACCTTTTTTTTCGCGATACGCACGCCAACAAGTTTCGCTTTGGCTGCATGTTATTCATATACATGTACCTGTACAGTACCCACAATCACCCTTACTGTTGAAAACGATTTTGTTTGAAAAGGCACATACGCATGTTAATGCAATTGGCTATTATTACTCAATGTATTGAACTCGCTAAACAAATTTATACTATCCACGATTCATGATGTAAAGGTCAGAGTATACTGTATTAATATAGGACTCAATTACTAATATTTGTAGGCCACAAAGCCTAACCGGCCGAGTTTTCCCCATGACCTGAGTAATTGATGTGTGTTGGGGGCATCAACGACCTCAGGGTAATGGGTGTTCAAACTATGACGGGTCACATAAGTTGTCTGTCATTACTTGATCTTAAACAGTGCAAGTGAAACCCATACAGTACATAACAACAGTACTAGTACTACACGTATAGAGTGATCCACCTGCGACATCACTTCTTAAAAACTTGGCACACGGGAAAGTTGGGACTTTGAGTATACACCGTTATATGTACACATACACCGAGCCCCGGAAATTTGCGCAAGAGTGTAACCATGTCTCTGAGGCAGTTATACAAAATTCCTAGAGAAGTGTTGGTTTCGTTTGACGATAAGTCGACAAGCATAATGCCTACAAAACTCATCAAAAACGTGAAACCCGGCATAGAAAGCGGTGAGAGGGTGGAAGTGCTATGGGAAGGGGAATACCTTCCGTGCGAAGTTCTCCGATTTTCAGGTAAGTCAACATGAACTCTCAAACTTTTTGCCTCCACTTTTATTGTTTTAAATGGCTTTCTCAGCCAAACAGAAAGTGAAAGTACTATAGATGCTGTTGAAGGTCTCTACAATATGTCTCAATCATTTTTAAGTATAAGAGAAATTGCGCTGTTGTTTTAAATTGCCGCTGCCAATGTAAATAATGAGAAAGAAATGCTCATGGTGTGGTTTTGCATACAGTTATTTCAATTTCGAATCGTTTTGCCTTCTTCACTTCTGCATAGACGACCACTCTGATCTGCTTTTTCTACAAAGAGCTCTTTCGAGGACCAAAGAAACCGTGGCTAAGGTAGGCCAAAGTGTGTTTTATGTACCTCCAAGGGGCAAGTTCCAACCGCGTTTTCGCTGACTTGGTTTGTGTAAAGCGCATCTATCCCACCCAGGTTGACTTCGGATGGAAATTTGTCCGGCGTATCGTGAATAAGTCTAGGAACAGCCGTAAACGTTTGATGTTTGTATCATTTGAAAAATTCTGAACTCTTCTTCACTGAATTCATAATAGAATTTCCGGAACAAACTTCGAAAAAAAAAGCCTCTTCAAATCCTCCACATTTAGAATCTTTTAAATTCCTGTGATGCTCGCCCTTGCCAAAACTTGCTTCTGCTTGTTTCATTCCGGGATAAAACTTTCCGTCCAGACAAAGTGACTAGGACTATTTTTGTTATCTATTTATTTTTGGTACGACGTTGCCACGAGAGTCCACGTACGGTATTTTGTAAATGAGTTCCAACGCCTCAGTTAATGGGTCTATTCCCGGGTCGTAATTGAGCAGACTTAAAGGGAAATGGCAAGTTCATGGATGAATTTCAAACACCAGAATGAAGCATACATTTTCACCTATGTCCTCCCAGGGCTACCCATAAGTTTGGTCTAATTTCATAGTCGCAGCTTATGCTTCATCTATTTAGGTTCAAGGGACGAATGAGAAAAGAAAAACGACAGATGTCCAAGATGCAGAAACTGCCAGTGCCAGAAATTCCAAGACAAAGGCAAGTACATGTATACAAGGGTATTAACGGGAAACACCGTCATAGTAAAGTCTTAGGAACTTGCTACAAATTAACTTACTATCTTGTATATTTTGTAATGGAAATCATAGAAAACAATAGACTTGAGACATAAAAATTGTGCATGTTATAAGTATAACCCAATATAAACAGTTTCCCACCCGAACTCGACCGTGCGTAATCATGAACAAAATCAAATTGCTACGCGTCTTTAGACGCATAATACATAAATTCGTGAAGATTTTTCTCGTTTAATAATGTAAGTACTATTCTGAAAATGTTTGGTAATGGTTCAAAGGACCAGTAACATAGAAAGGGCTCGTGCATGTACCGGTTTTCCTCATCAGGTACGAAGAACAACTGAGAACCCCCAAAAGCCGCAGGAACAAACTGCACAGACGTCTGGAGCATCAAAGATAAAGGTAAGAGTATACATCTACTCCACGTACAAGGCAAACACCCATGACTCGGGGAAAAAAAACTTAGGTCTAGTTTCATTTTGTTAAAGTATCAGAACTGCTGAATGTTTGATGAAGTGTTAAAACGAAGGGTGGGGAGGCAGGATAAATAAAACAATAAATGGCTTGTAATTGGGAATGTATTGCTTTCATCAGGTTCAAACAAATTTAAAGAAGAAAGGAAAAACGCAGAAGGTCAAAGAGGCGAGAACTACTGGTACATCAAAGGTAACGGTTATTTTAGGAAATTCACACACACAATATTGTAAACGTTTCTCAGGGGAAAAGGTTAAATTTTTTATTTAAACCATAAGAGTGTCACTTTCATTTTTTTGCAAATTGTCATATTTCCATAAGTTTAAAGGACGCTTTCCCCGCCGTTAATCGAACATGAACACACCGCTCGTGTTTAGTACGTGTTCCATCGCCAATAACTGTGTATCATGGTAATGTCTTTTCCTGACAGGCAAAGAAGTTGCAGAAAAGGCCAGCTAAGGTAAGTAAATGTACATGTACACGACAGCTGCTTCCCATTTGCACTTTATAATAATTAGCATATTCGTGTGTATGTGCACATGGATTACGAAATTCTCACATTAAGATCTTCCCAAATCTCACATCATTTTAGAAGAAAAAGATTAATAGGAGGAGGGCCTAGGAATCCTGTGGGAATCGAAGAATCAAATCAATCATGCCTCCAAAAGGTGGTCAATCTATTGACTTGGTTTTGCCTCACTGATGACCGCACCAAAATTAGCCATGTCAGTTTTTCGTACGTCTGTAGTGTCATAAGGGAACGACCACTGGTTAATCACTATCATTTCAAAATTGAGGTTTTCCGAGTTGGTAACTCGGATTCATTTAAACGGGAGGAAGGTGGCCGGGTATTAGAACTCCTTCTAATATTCTAGCTTTGGTCTAAAACTGCCAACACAGAATACAGAAAAACTTGGAAATATGTACAAGCATGCTTTGAAATGCACACTTTACATGTAAATATTTTGCACCTTAAATTAGGAGAAGAAGAGAGCAACTGTCCTGGCTCGGTTCTGTGTTGACGATGACGATGTAGAGGCTGTGGAAGAGCAGTTGGTGAGTTGGAAAATGTTGATGTACATGTACAGTTGCGCGTTAATAAGAGCAACGACAATACAAGATTGTGAATACAAGATCGTGATACCGGTGTATTATCATTCCTTATAATACATGTATACAGTTTTACAAGGCTCCTGTTGAAACATGGGCATTTCCCAGTCCAAAGGACCTCTTACTAACAAGGTCAATTGAGCATGTTGATATTCTTCCATAGAGTTATGGAAATTCTGCCACGTCAAGGCAAACTACAGTACATGCCGTCCACAAGTTAAGTTGAGAAACTTCTCACTTCAAACTTTACTGGAGATCACGCTTCAAAACCCTTTAAATGGCATTATACATGTATTTCATCTGTGGGCAAAGCGTTTGACGTCTTTTAACAAAGGTCCATAATTTGCATTTATCTGTTATCAGGAGAGGCTTGAACCACCCCAATCACCTAGGGACCACCACGGGTCAGAAGAAACAGACGGCCCTGTTCTAGCACTTGTAAGTGGTACACTCTAACTAGTACTACACAAGTCAGTGCTACCGAAGTACCAGGTTATTTTCAATCCACAAAAGAGTCGTCCTTGATTTTTTAATTAAAAAATTATCCCTTTTGCATATACATGTATAGGCCCTAAAAGCACTAAAAACACTGAATTCAAGGAAATCCGACCTTTTGGAACAGTGCGTGTCGAGTACTTGTGTTTAAATCATTGAGATACTATGTTGTCTCGTTCTGTTTCTTTAGACTGCAGATGATGATCAGGCTGCTGAAACCCCGGCCCGTACCAGCTTAGGGTCACCGGATACTATAAGTCCCGAACAGGTATGCACCCATGATACACTTTTAATAGGCCTACTCCCAAAAGGTAATGCTAACAGTAGAGTCAAAAACACTCAATCTTGAGCGGGTATGTGGCCAAAAATAAGGCATAGACTTTCATTCAAGAGAGGACACGTCAAGCAATATCCAATAATGACAGTCTATCAAAATGACATTATTGATCCTTATTTTGATTGAAACCTTTGCTTATATGTACGTGTAAGGACCATTTTGAAAAGTAGATACTGCAGTCATCAACTTCATTGCTACGTCATTGCATGCCAAATCGAGCCACTCAGCAGCCAATAGCCAAATTGTCTGCCTGTGTTAGCAGATATAAAGTTCATGTATGTACATGTAGATGTATGACATATTTTTCAACTACGTGTACATGTGTATTTAAAGGCACCGTTTCACACGTTACACGCTTTCTGTTGGCAGATACCATACTTCCCGGAGCTCAGTTTTCTATCCGATGAAATGAACAGCAACATGGGAAGCCCCCTAAAAGTAAGCATTCCATTTGACAACAATGGGAATATATGAATTTTTGTTTATTTCATCCTTACTGGAGACTGCACAAGTATATATTTCGCGGCATTCACACAGATTCCTTCCCTCTCCGAAATGAGTGAACAGAGTAAAAACTACATAACTCTGCCAGGTTTGGGGATTTGCAATCCAATTTAGGAGTGGAATTTAATCACAGTTCCACGTATTTCCCGAATGGGCTATCTCTCACTATAAAAACAGCACCAATCTTGTGGTAGGCCACAGCTCTCTCCCACTGGTCTGTATCTAAACATGAGAGATATGTGAGTTGTCATGATTGCATAATGTCACTCATTAGCCTAATGCAGTCTTTCCTTCATTTGCTTCACAGGATTCTTGGTCCCCTGCATATAAAACAAGTACTCCAGCCAAAACACCGATGGCAAGAATTTCAGTAACCGATTTGGAGATGTTTCGTAAAATGGCGAGTCAGATTGACGACTTGTGGAAACACAAGTTCGTCCCTGACTCGCCATCAAAGCGTTCATCTCCAGTCCCTCAAGTGACACCACCACGAATGGGATCATCAAGGCCTGCCTTATCTAATACCGCTTCCACCCCCTCAGACCCTCCAATGAATCTCTCGTCTCTTTCGACGGAAATAATAGCGGACCATAAAGACAGCTCGTCCTCTGAGGCGAACTTTGCGCTTTCGTTGGTCCGTTTATTATTTTCGAAGGAAGAGATGAAGGCAAGTAATTGTAGGGGCGTTAGGGGGAAGACGAAGCTTGACCCAGTAAGATTGAACCACATTAAAGGAATTCTGAAGGGTCGAACATCCCTCCCTCCAGAAACGTTTGAGAAATACTGGAGAAGAGATTGCTTTAAAGCCATTGATGAGGGGTGCAGACGACTTAATCGCTCCAGATCCTTATTGTAATTAGTACACTTCAGGTATGATTAATAGCTAGCTAAAAATATAGCTACCACCAATATAAACTGTCCGGTTTCTGGTCAGCATCTTGCGCCAAAAGTGGTGCGGTAACGCATTTTGTAACCCTCATCTTTTTTTCTGGAATTGATGTACATATACATTGTGTACAGCACGGGTTGTCCATCGCGACTGTAGTAAAATTAATATTGAGACATCATAAATTCATACGGATTCCTTGGATTGAATTTCATTATTTCGCGTACTGAGACTGATTTTGGGGAAAAACTAACATTGAATACAAGTGCAGTTGTACATGCACACCGATTAATTTGACAAATTAAATTATTGTTCATTTTGGCTTTCCAGATTTTTGCCCTCACCTTTTTGCCGGCTGTTATTGATTTGTAATCTTCCCTACACACTGTACATTGTAATTACTCCGTTTTGGTGCTGTGACTGTACATTTTCATTTTGAAGATGTTTTGTTTATGCAGAGATGTCCAGTATTTGACAGTTGATACTGAATCTTTCTCTTGGGGAACTTGAGAATGACCTTACATATTTCATTTTTAAAGTATCTCTCAATACCAACGCATTCTACAAAATTCTTGTAATGTACATGTAGGTCATAGTTACGATCAGGTGTTGCAAATGTTACGTTATTTTATGAAAAACAAAGACAGACCTGATAAAGTTTTATTACAATGAAAGAGTTGCAACAACGGTCTGTCATCCTGTGTAAAGGTCGACATTCTTCCTTTTGACAACACCACTATACACGATTATGAGGTAGAAATCAACAGTTAACCGAAATTGTATGACGTCAAAATATGTTTAAAAAAATGAATAAAACTGTTTGATCGTAAAACAATGAACACCCAAATTCGGAGTGAACTTTAATTCACTCCGAACTATGTAGAAACATTTGTGGTCATGTTAATTAGTTACCTGATTTAATACGCTGACCACAAGACGGCCATAGTTGATTTTACAGCCCATGCTCTCAGCAAATACAATGTATTACATGTAGTCCATGAACAGCTGTTGAAGAAATACCGACTGTCCATTTTCTAAAGTATCTCACAGAACCAGAATTTCTTAACTTAACCTGAGCTCTCCCAGGAACACGTGGCCGTTGTCGTGTTTTGTTACGGATGGCTATAAATATTCAGATTGCAGCGGCTACAAAGATGCTTGTACCTTACTCCAGTAAAATGTGGTCAGTAATCAACTTTGTGAGTTGGAATTCGGGTTCTTCAAAATTCTTTTGAAAATGTAAGCTTTTAGTTTGGACTTTACGGATCGACGAACATGACGACGACGGCTTTCCTAGTTCTAGATCGGTTTAACCAGTTCCGAATCGCAACATATACACGTTCTTCTTCACAAATAAAGAGTAAACACGAGGGAAACTGTTTATGAAAAAAACTGATTTTTCATTGAAGAATTTCTTCATTTAGAGAAAAATCAATTCATATCTTGGGACATCACTGAATTAAAACGTACAACTTCCGTAACTTTCAATGTTCAGCTGTACATCAAGATAAAGGGGGGCCTATTCTTGAAGTGTATTAATATGTTATGTGGAGTATTTATGACCTTGGGTCATCCTTTCATTTTGAAAGCTTAGTTTTGGAAAGCTATACAAGTGAACTGTGTACTTGACTTAACGAGAATGTTTCATGTGCATTCGATTTGCTACGAATTTCTACCGTTGATTGGTATTGATTTTTCCCCAGAATCGAAGTTTTTTATCCTTACGCAACCCTCTATTTTATACATATTTTTCTGTATTTTGCATATGCTGCTGATTTCATTCCTGCTATAGTTCTACCTACATGTATGGTAGCGTATATTCGGCATTCGTCCCCGATTTGACATAATAGACTGGAAAAGGACCAGGACATCGTTAGTACTGCCATTAGGGCGGATGAACCGTCCGGGAAAGAACAATTTACTGGATATCAACTGGATAGCCACAATTCCATCAATGCACTTCCCAGGCTACACGTATTTTCTAAATTTCATTATAGGCCTACATGTACATATGCATTTATAGAGGCCCTCTAGTCCTACATGACAGTTACATGCTGGAAATTCGTGGACAGTTCCGGCTGTCGGTGATCCCTGCCATATATCGACGGACCTGCAACTGAAAGAAAAAAGTTCATGTCAAGTAATCTGTTTTTATAGTACTTGAAAGGTTTGGAATTACTTTCTACTGTTGCTAACAATAACAAAGGAATCGTTATTCGGGAATGTGTAGGCTTACACCACGGTCTCCTTGTAGTAGTACATTTTATTTAGGAAGCAACCGGGTTATCGAAATGAAAGTAAGAATACTATAATGTCCCAATTTACGCCTATCCTACGAATAGGCTACTTTTTAAAACTTATTTTAAATACATGTATGTCTCGTGTA
>NW_019091706.1:260900-278818 GCF_001949145.1 Acanthaster planci | reverse complement strand
TGAGGACGTGCGATTCCTGACCCCACTGGTCGGTAATTGGGAATCATTTAATTTGACACGAATTTTCAGGAGTTTAATTAGTTGACATTATTAGTAATCATTCTTCGCGTTGTGCCCATGTCAGAAAGATCCAGCTGATAAAGGCAAGCCATCTTTTTGCTTTTGGGTAAAGTTGTTTTAAAGATGACCTGTTTTGAAGTATTTGCCTAATCTAATCTTTATTTGTTGTCCTTGGATGATTTTCAACAGAAAATGGGACTGTGCTAAAGGCTTTTTTGAGCGAGGACCGATCAGAAGCCAAAGTCGTGGAGGAGCTTAGCTTAAACACAAGAGGACTAGTAAGCCTTTGGATTATCTTCTGTTTGAAATTATGCTTACGATGCGGTTTCCATAATGTAATGTTTCATAATGAACCCGAACATCGCTTCAGTCTATTCAGTTTAATATTAAGTCTAAGCTATTCTCATTTCCAACCAGTTACCAGATTACCTTCACAAAAAAGATTAAATTTCCCCAAACACCCCCAACCATATAAACCTTTTTTTTAAAATGAGAATTGTCTTAGTGGCTATGTAGTTCATATGCAAAATTTTCCAGTCACATTTTTTTCACAGAGCCATGCCGCCGTGTTGACCATGCTGAAGAGTGATGCTGATCAAGCCGTGTTCGTTGGAACCCACCAAGGTGTTTACAAAGTTCCGTTCCAACATTGCAGAGACTATAATACAACCTGCCCAAACTGTGTTGGAGATCCATACTGCAGCTGGGAGAATGGAGTATGTTTGCATTTAAGGAAAGGGTGAGTTCTAGTGGAGTGACTGAGGTGAAGTTTGTAGGGGAGGGGGAACTTGAGGGCCTTGTGCGGGGAACAAGATGTCCCACGCTCCCAGAATTCACAAAGGTACATGGGGCTTGTTTGTTTTGCACCGATCTGGGTCCCGATCAGTGATCCCAAGGCTGTTTCGCACCATCTGTTAGGCGAGTTTTGGTGTCCATAAACCAACGACGGACTACTGATCGCAATCCGAATTCGTGTGAAATAAACACGGCCATGGAGTACCAAAGCGTGACGTCATTTGAACAAGGTAGTGAAGCGCAAATAAATGGAGTGTTTGTTCACGCAGCGGTTCTCGCCCTGATGCCTTCACACACGTCATTATGTATGTAGCATATTCAATTCAGTATTCTATAAAGGCCGTTGTAAGGTGTCCCGATGCATGTTCCACCCGCCTTTTAAGAAGCTGACTCCTGGTATAGGCCTTATTTGATAAATGATTCAAGAACCACACTGTTATTCCAAGATCATCAACTTCCTTATGGATAAGTTTAGCTGCGCCCCCGTTAAAATGGTGAGTGTTGTTTAAACCTTCACAGTCCTGAATACAGTTTTAACACACCCTACGGAATTAGGGTTGTTGACTTTTTTTTGGGGGGGGCTGGCTGAATTGCCTGTCCTTCATAAGTAGGAACTTTTTGCCTTTTTTCCAGAATTGAAACAAACGTTGAACTTGTGCTTCATTTTCCTTGCAGATTGCAGGATGCGGCAAATATCTGCCCCCCTGGTGAGTATTTTTGCTCTTCCTCCACACAGGGTATAGCTGTTTAGCCAAACAGACTATGTGGGCTGACTGGCAAATCAAGATAACATCCATTAAAGGCTGATAGGCTCGACGGAAAAGTTTATAAAAACGGCCTTCATAGTCTAGAAGTATGGTCTGCAGTGGAAGCAGGCAGGCTGGTCGGCAAAGGCTTACAGAGTACAATGGGTTTTAGGTAGAAGGAAGCATAGAAAGACGTTGACTGGCAGGCTGGCTCTGAAAGGTGTGCAAGATTGCTTAATGCTGGGTGGCTGGATGGCCAGAATAGGGCAGTAGGACCAGTTTAGATAGACAACAAAGATGGCAAGCAGAGGTTTGGAAAATGGCTGGCAAAGACTTGTAAGATAGATGGCCAGCATAGGGCAGTATATAGGACTGGCTGGGAAAGGCTAACAGTATGGCTACCAGAGACAGGGAGGTTGGTCTGACGAAGGCTTGAAGGATTGCCACCAAAGGCTTGACGGTTGGCCAGTAAAAGCAGACAGGATGGCCGGCAAATGCTTTTGGGATAGATGGCATTTGAAGGTTGGCTGACAAAGGCGCGCAGGGTGGCTGGCAAAAGTCAGCAGAATGTCTTGCATTGAGAAGTAAACTAAGCAGCAAAAGTTTACCCTATGGTGAGCACCTTTTTAGCACTATGATAATGACAATAATGACTATGAATAATGATGATTTCGTCAGAAAGTTTACTATTCGTTTTCCAATGAATTCGAACTTCACTGAAGTACGGAAATGTGCATACACCTGTACGTTTCTTGTTCTATCAGACGACAAAATCATCATCCACAATTGTCCAAGTAGGCAGGTCAGCTATGTTCGACGCTTGAATGTCCCCAACCATCCCCTGAACCTGTTCGTAATGGCTGAAGCCGCTAAGGAGGACAACGTTAGCATTATGGGCAATGAAATCCGTTGCCCTCCGTGCGGCAGTTTGCCGTACACCGAGAGCAGATCCGTCAGTTCTGGCAGGGAGTTTCTAGTGTTACACATCAATGGATCATCTACGGAGCGTGAGAGCTGCTTGTGCTCTGTGGTCTTGGAAGTAGAGTGTGGCGAAACTAAGGCGATTAATTTCACTATCACAGTGGATGACTCCCGTAAGTTATTTCCGTATTTTTCCTTTTGTTTGAAGAACCCGTGTGCAAGGGCAAATTGACTGCGGAATAATTTTTGACCAAAACTGCCTTTCGGTCTTATAAGTGTCAAGTATTTGACTTGACAAAAGGAGTCAATTTTATCCCCAAATTTTTAATAATCTATGAATACTTATTCCACCTGCGAAATATACTACCCCAAAAAAGTTCAGGACCACTTTTTATTTTGTGTATACTTTTATATGAGATGTTTTACTACCGAAAATACTCAAATACAACTGTCTTGAATGACCTGAAAGACACTGTTAACAGTTTCACCATGTAGACAAACAAAAAATGAAAGAACTAGACTCATTGCTTGGAAAAGAATTACAAATTAAGAAAAAGTGGTCCTAAATTTTTTCGAGTAGTATATAACGAAAATGGTTGTCCAATAGGAGATGTCGAAAATTACTATGTGACCCACTCTGCAAAAAAGGCCTTTACGTCATGCTATGCCTCTGTATGTAACAGACTATTCCAAACACCTGCCAGAGATCAAGTCTAAAGTTTACTGTATTTCGGGAATAGAATGTGGGACAGAGGTAAAAAAATCCATTAATTTAATCCTTATTAAAGGATTAAATTAAAGATTCTTCTCTATCCATAGGCATCACTTTGTCACACGAGAGCCCAAGGGCCATTTTTGCAGAGCCACTCACATATACCCTTCTCAACCAATTTGAAATCTACTGACTTTTCCATTGAACCATTACATTTCATAGTGAAAGCAAAATATGAAATAATGAAGTGTTTACATGTTTTTCCACAGCGCAATTAAACTTGAACCAGGAGTGCCTGGACAAATTGTCGAATTATGACAGGGACATTTCGCAGTATAAATTTGGCTTAAACAGCTGGATCCGCAAACAGGTACACTTGACGACCTTCAGCTGCAGTAAACACTTTTAGTGGAATATGTTTGTCTTTGGTCTTTACATTTGTGTTTCTTTTCAGTTTGAAGGTGGGCAAATTTTCTTGACCAATGTGATTTCACAGGCTACGGATTTTTCAGACTGTATACGTTTAAACAATTTTTCCACATTTCAGGCTAAATCCTACTTAAATAAAACAAATATCATTTCAAGCCAATCATTACACACCCCTCTTTTTCCAAAGAGTTCCTGCGGAGTAATTGTTATACGTGATTTATTGAAAATTGCGACTTGGATCAACATTTACAAATCTTTCTTTCTCTATCAGGACAGGAAATTAAATGTTGATTTGGCATTGCAAAGCGATATTTAAAGAGACTTTCGAAGATTCCTCAGATTTTTACGAACAGCTTTTGTATGCTCTTATTAAGACTGCTGTTGAAGCTCATTGTACTGATCCATGGGCTTCGTATAATACCCTCTCCAAAAAGTGCATCATCTTGTAACCCTTTTGTGATGATTATAACGCTCAACGTTTGACTGTCTGGTTATTACTGACAATAGCATTCTGAAACAGACATAACGAGATAAAAGGAATAAATAAATGTGTTTAGATTTTCAAACTTGATTTATTCCATTCATTACAATGTAGGCCAATTCCTGTGGTGTCGAAGATCTGCAGACTTGCAAACGTCATCCGTGATCCGACGCGATGTGTGATTTCTGTAACCCAGGGAAGTGCATTTCAACGATTGCTGGGTTAAGGTTTCTTGCTTGTCAATGAAACAAGATGCGTGTGGTCCTCATCAGGATGTTGGATTTTGTATGCTTTTTGGTTTTTATACAGAGCTTGTTGAATGACTTAAATAATGGAAGTAGCCTGTGTGCATTGTTTGAAATTGTTCGTTATGCCTGTAATGCAGCACATAATAGGTGTGCAGAGAGATCAGAAAGCTGTGTACTTCGAATGGCATTGTATTACTCAGATTATATTGACCAATATGTAAAGGACCCACTTATGAACTGCTCAAGATCCCATCATAAGGCTAGTTATGGTAATACAATTTATTTGGTTTATTCGTTAACGATAAGTTTGTTGTTTCATTTTGGTAATAAAATATATGTAGACCGATGTAAAAAGTGACAAATTATGTCAAATGGAAACCTGTCGGCGTCCTCACGTCATGGAATCAGGTGATGGCTTTCTGTTTGAAAAAAATATCCACTTAATGGGTTCCCGACCAGTCAGAAAGAGTTGAATGTAATAATTGTAAGTGTGCAGTGCTTCGATTGCTGTGATTATGCACGGTATGATTGCGCATACCGAGTTGGATTTGAGACAAATATTTTGACACTTTTACTCTTTGGAAATGTACATAACATCAAACAGATAAAAGTCGAGTAGTTACAACCATTCAATGGTATTAACAATTTTGACACATTTGGCTTGTTATGTTTGAAGTGTTGTTTTGACTGCACTGCAATATGCTTGTAAATCAGTATCCATAACTGTCTGTATAGTTACACAAATGGTGAGGGAAGTCCCGCTCATAATTATGGCACTTATTCACGAAGTGGTTTGAAAATCTAATTTGCTTCTTGGCCTCATTGCACATGTCTCGACTGACCATGTGCATGTAACATTATAATCTTAGAAGATGTTATAACTCTTGCATTAAGGTAGATGAGACGAAGGTTGTTTGGCCATCTATGGGCGCGCCTATCGCCAAGCTAGAATGCATATCGTCTGCATAGGGTATTAATTTAGCAACCAAAATGGGAGACTATGAGATGATTGGTGGCGCTAAACACGTCGGTCTGTTTTACTAGTTCTGTTCCATCTTTCTCTGAGCATGTGAACTTAGTTCTGAACCCCGAGCAATACTCGAGCTTTACTCGAGCTTGGCTACTCGCACTGGTAGTTTTCGTGGTGCGTGTGTACAGGTAAACCACGCTCGCCTTGGGTAAAAGGCTAATCCAAGGGCAGATGGGGGGGCGAACGGGGCCATAGCCACAAAAACAAAACAAACAAAAAAAAACCCCGAAGAGTTTTCTGTTTTAATCATCGTGAAGATATTAAGTGTCTTTAAGGGAGGTTGTTTTGTTTGGACAGAGCAATTTCGTTCAGGAAAGCTGCTTAATACAGGCAATTCACAACACGGCGCGTCAACAAGAGTTTGACGCAGACAAACACACTCCACACGTAATTTGGGGATATTTGATTAATTAAGAATTGAGGAAACACACCAAAATATTATTTTGACTACCTAGCACAATGCCAAATTTTTAATTAAGATAATCATGTATTCGGAAAAAAAAATCAAGTTTTCTGCGCACAGCACAGTTGGCAAGTGAGACTTTGTCGACTATTCATCCTATAGTGTTCGCAAAGCATCCCTCTCAATGACAACCTCTCGTGTGAATCGCTTGTATTTGTGACTGGTGTGATCAGGTATGTAAAAGTACACCGAGGACACTGCCTGCCTTTTTGCACCCCCCTCCAAAAAAAGAATCGGTGTGGATCTACCCTTGCTTCCAATAGCGTTTCAAAGTCTCTCAATGGAAGCCAGTACCGCCAACACTTGTCAATAGATGATACGCACATGTCACCTTTCTCCTCACGGGACTGAAATATTCTACCACCCATGAAGCCTCTATTACTACGAAAATTCCCCCCCCCCCCTGTTAGCCGCATACTTCCACAATTCGTGCGCGAAGCTTACGAACACCCCGTGCTATTCAACAGGTTTGAATCATTGACAAAGATTTTCCGCTCATCCTAGGTTGAGGGTCAGGGAAGAATTAGATTTAAGCGCATTTTTGAAACAAAAGCTTATTCAAAGATGTGCTAATACATTTTGCGGTTTATCTAGGACTTTCCATAATTAATGTAAATAAATATCAGGGAAATCTAACTTAAACCTAGGCAAAAGGTTCAAATGTTAACTCATTTCTTGTCGATTTGTGTTCACTTAAATAAAGTCCTTTGAAATCAGGGTACACTCGAATACAATGAAGTGTGTCAATATTAGAGTTAGACCTACGGTGTGAATAAGCAAAGAGTAAAACTTGTTTGTGTTACAAAAACCAAGCTGTGGGCATGCATTCGTGATCAAGTGATTTTTGTCAGAATGGAAGTTTTTCTCTAATCTATCAGTAATATTACTAAAACCAAAATGCACAATATTACGCCAGTAGACACAAATTGCTGTGATAGAGTTTAAGCTACAAAGGTCCCACGAATATGGAAAGAGTTTATTTCCAAATTGCGATAAGTGTCATTTCCGTATCTTTCAGAATGCAACCCTCTCTCAATTGCCTGCAGTCAGGTTCTACAGCTTTTGGACGGCTAAACACAACGAGTCAACATAGTGGGAGAGAAGTTCAGAGACACATTGTACAAAGCTTCATTTCCTCAATGTGTCATAAGTGCGAAAAGACTGTATGTTTTTAGATGGATACATCTCATTTTGGAAATAAATCCTTCAGAGATAAAACCATTCTTCCATTAATGTTCTCATTGAAAATCATGTTTAAACTTTGATCTTAGTTATTCTAAAACATTTACAGCTATGAAAGGATATAATTGTACATAAAACGTTTAAAAAAGATGAAATCTATTGTCTCGTACAGTTGTCTAACACCGCTTCACACATTCTTTATTTAATTCTATTATCTGGCAGCTGAAGGGATAGATGTTACAAAAGTGTTGTCCAGAAAGTACCACTGCCTTGGCGCGTCAGACCGTTCAGACTATTTTGTTTGTAAGGATTTTGTCTGTTACTCGCGGTTGCATCTGGCCTCACATAAATTACATCCTTCAATCAAGTACAATCAAATTAGACAACAAAATCTCCCACAACTTAAATCCATTCTAATTTCAAACGAATGGTAAGTTCATAAACTATCTGACAGGTGGTCACTATTATTTACTTTCAAACGTTTCAAAAACTAGGCCTACTGGGTTTTACACCATTTTTCATTTACACGGATGCTGTTGTCATGTGCGTCGATAAAAAGTTCCACACTCAGCGCAGTTGCTAAAACGTCGTATGTGCATTGGGTTGGGTTAATACGTCATGACCACTAAAAGTCATCGCTAAACGAACATTGCGCACTAAAAATCTCGCCAAAATACATTTATCCCGAATCAACCGCTAGTTATCAAATTGGTCCCTAATAAAACTTGCAGAGTTCAAGAACATTTAAGATTTTTTCAGTCTTCAAAAGTGCTTATATATTTCTTGACAGCTAATAATTTCACGAAATTCATTATTTTGAGTTTTGCTTGTAGAACAGGTGAAAACCAGAAACGTTGATTTTTCTTCTGACTTATAGTCATGGGTTTTCACTAACAGTTTTCAATTCCGGTATGATCGATCGCAATCTGTGATTTGTAGTCTCAAAAAATTCCACTGGAAACGCACCACTGGAAACGCATATAGAAACGGATTGATAGTCGCGTTACATCACAGCAAATAGTTTACAACTGCCAAGGCAAGAAGAGAAACATAATCCTTGCATATGAACGCAAGGAGTGACACCAAATAACAGGCAACCCCGTTGATATAAAGACGCCAACCAGAAACGACACCACTGCCTTCCTGTGCTGCTTGAATTCTCGGCGCTTGCCTCTATCAACTTTGTCAGGTCTACTGCTCCACCTCGATGTCCTGGGTTTCCTTGACTGTAGCTGCATTGTCGTCCAATCCAGTGTCAGCACGCAGCTGTCTTTGGTATGATTGAAAACAGATGGTTGTGGCAGTAACTGTGACCCTCTTTTGGTCTCGGTACCTGAATTTCCTGGGACAGACAACGCTTGGATTTAACGTGGCTTAGTCGTTTGTCTGTCGACTGTTCTTGAGACTTACACCTCACGTGAATTCTGGCACTTAGGTCTATGCTTGGCACTTTGGCTTTTTTTTTTAAACTATCGAGGATCCTGAAATATAGCCAGTGATGTTGATGTATACTCAAACATTGAAGTAAATTCTGGTCAGCAACGGAATGAAAAGCTTGAAAACCACTTCAAAAGCCTGAAAGGGCAGACTATCCAAAGATTCATGTTAACAATTGTTGTCATAATCGATTTTATCACCGCCTGCTAAGGGACCCCACAGAAAAGCTACCAAGGAAATAATAGTATGCTATTTAAGCTATGACCCAATGATCATGGTAGCTGCGCGTTTGTGTGTCTGAAAAGAGTCATAGGCAAATTTTTCGGTCAGCAACCAGTGTCGATTGTCTGTGATGCGTCTGGCTTTGGTGTAAGCAGCAATGACAAAAATTTTAATCATGACTTCCACTATGGAGATGATACCGGTGTTTGGTGAGACCAAACACCGGTCAGAGTGATCCATTACCAATTAAATCCATAATGTAGCATTGGCTGTCAATTACAAAAATGCACAAATACCTAAAATATATCCTTCATGTGACACTCTCTCTTGCTTATTTACGGCATAACTGACGCATTCCTTTTATAGCTAGAGACATTGGCTTACCCACAGGGTTTATCAAGCCACCCTGGGTCGGTATTACCTCCCGGGTGCAGCAATGACTGTGTTAATTGCGTCTGACTGCACAAACGGTTGGTAAGCGACAGTCAATTTGCTTTGATTGTGACGGACTTAAAATGTTTCCTTAGGGAATTTGTAAATTAACTCATAAAATCTCAATACGATTTTCACCAGGGTATGGAGCCATGTTGACGGAATTCGTTGGAGGGGCCTCAACAAGACAACTTTAGAGAAAAAATAATTCTTTTGGATGGACTGTGCTGTTCAAATGAATATAAAAAACACAAAACAATTTTTAATCTTAGTTTTAAATCTCAGGCTTACATCTATTGATGTACAAAGCAAAATAACGTCACAACTGCTGGTTACAGATGAGTTATTAATTTAGTTGCTTTTTGTTGTTTTAAAATGTAAAACAAGTATTAATAATTTGATGTCTTTTCTCAACATGTAAAAATGCTAAACACGTTGTGGTGTTTATCTTTACTCTGGGCTCAACAGCGCGGTGATGGAGATCGATAAATATGGGCCGAATTGGCGTATATTTTCTGTCATCCTCACCCCAGGCATACCCCTACAAGCCTGTAAACTCCCATTGGCCAGATCCCAACCACTGCCGAGTTAAAACTCTTGAAAGATCAGTCACCCCAAGGAGCCCATATGGTCTGTATCAGGAACCGGATCTCTTTGTTGATAGACATGTGCAGACTGGTCACAGCTGTTTGGGTTGTGACCTGGTATTACCATGGTATTACTTACACTTCCACAGCAGCATAATGGAATGTAGTTAGAGGGGCCTGGGAATGTATTAGCTACCACAAACAGGCGTACAGGTTCAGCCATGACCGGGATTTGACCGTTGATGAGAATCTCCGCGAGGTGACAACACCCTTCGTTTTTGAAGGTTGCAGTTGATGTGTAAATAAACGACTGAATGACACACTTGGGTGTTAATAGCAAACCAAACCCAACCCAACCCAACCAAACCAAACCAAACCAACCCCAACCCAATCCAACCCAACTCAAACCCAACCCAACTCAAACCCATCCCAACGCACACACTCAACCCAACCCAAACCAAACCAAACCAAACCACCCCCCCCCAAAAAAAACCTGTTTGTCGGGTGGTAACACTTTTTGAACACCCTGACGGGTTTATTTCCAAAACGGTGTCTCATTTTCAAAGACCTGTGAATAATGGGTGATGGTTGGAAGAATGTTGCATGTTTGTTTTTCTCTCTCACTCTTTAACCGATTACGAGAAGTTTTTTCAAGCTAAAAAGAAAAAAAAGCTCGAAAACTATTTCATTTGAAATGTTCATGAAAACTGTTTCTCCCGTCAACGAGAAATTGGTTGTCTGTAAATATTTTAAACCAAATGATTCAGTTTCGCGTGGAATGAAATTTATTTGCTGTTCAGCAACATTTTATACAGACCCAAAACGAATCACTTGAGTTGAAAAAAGTTGATTTTTGACATCAAATAAAACATGAGCTGTTATCATATTACAGTATCCAAAACGTAACATGGTCATAGTCCTACAAAAAGCTCGCTTTTTGTCTGCATTATTCGACACGTCCATTCGTTCATAAAGTAGAACATGCAGCATCGATTATCTGACTGAAGACGGGGTATGATACAGGCGCAGAATACGGGCGATTCACAATAGTGCGCCACCAAGAGTTTGCAAAATGTTTGCCAATCATATTGCGCAAAGTTGTCTACCCTTTCCAAACGCGCATTGGTCGACAAATTTCACGCATTGTGATTGGTCAACGCATCGCAAACTCTTGGTGGCACACTATAGTGAAACGGCCGTATTGCTTGGTCGGATTGATTGAATGGTTCACACTCCACGATTCTTATCAGAACCATACCTCTTCCAAAAAGAGATCTCTCTACATGGTGTTCCTGCAAGTCCTCTCATCAGTTTATCTGCAAATCTTATCCATGAGGCATCTACACCGAAAACCCTAGTAGCTTTAGGCTGGTGGTTTTACGACTGTGGCAAATGACAGCAAACGATTCAACGTAATTGCTAACTATAATTTGCGCGCTTAAAAAAAGGAGCACCTGCTGCAAATTTTTCCCCTCAACCGAGTAAAGCTATTTATCACGTATATTATGGATTACTTACTACCTGGCAACCATTTCGACCAAAGCTTCGACTAAAACGCGTCTCCAGCTTGACTGAGGTAAGCAAATTACCTTGAGTTGAAAAAACGCACATTTAATTTTGGCCAATGCATTTCATTAGATCCTTCAATTAACATATGTTTTACAAGTCTCAAGTCCACGTTACTATGCGAAATGTGATAAGTAAAGTGGTCTGCTTTGAAATTGGTCCCAAATCTGACCTGATCAAACGAAACGAGTTTCCAGTTTCCCTTTCGTGTATTCTGTTTTAGTAATCACTGGAAGGCTAAACTCAGGCTGAATTTAATGGGCCGTTTTGAAGAGAGAAGAATTGACTAACTGGTCATCTACAACGGAAGGCTAGAATGTTTCCTGCTCTTGGACGTTCTCATCACCTGAAGGAATCCGAACGTGAATCAAAAATTCACGTTCAATGTTTTTTACGAAGCTTTCGTCATTTATGAAACAACAGTACCAGAATGGCACTTTCTAAAACCAGCTCAAAGGAAATTAGCCTTCAGATTAATACCCCTCGATCAGGGTTCATAATAATCAGTGTGAAACTGAAACACACAATTTATCATTGCATATTAAAGAGTAAGAACAAATTTGGTATCGAAGAGGACGTGGACAAGGCTTATCCACGCAGCCCTTTTATTTTTGGTTCCGAACAAAGATTATTTCAACACAAATACGGGCGTTACGTTGAAACTCGCCCAGCCGCCATTTAAGCAACCAAAGTATAGTCAAAGTACCCGGATGTAAACAAGCTATGACATAAGAAGAGTGATATCTAAACCCAAACAGGGCTTAAATATTACAAAATAGTTCACCTTTGCATATTTGCTATGGCGCAGGTCGTTTACTGTTTATTCTTTAATGTAAAACTGCCTCTGTTAAATATCATGTTCTAAGAAATGAAGGAAATTCATTAACTAGCCCCCCATGAACTGGGGAAAAAACACCTGCGGTTGTCAATTAATAAACAATGACAGTAAACGTTGTCATATCATATGCTGCTACCAGACATAAGTCCATTCCCACCGTCCTCAGTGCTTCATATTTTTATCACAACAGAAAATTGGGAGTTGATTAATTTTCTTTAACGAAAAATTTTCGAATGTTCCTCCATTGTCCAGTGATACATTCCAGGAATGTTCATCACTGAATGTATCTGACAATTTAAATTTTTGACCAACTTTTGATTGTTAATTTGACCAAATGCTTTTCTAGTTCAAGAAAAGAACAGCACACAAAGGGAAATGACACACACAATTATTTGAATGAATGAGTATGAATGGAATATGCAAATGTCAATATCTGCAAACTGTGCAAAGCAACATTTTGTTTTCATACAAACGTATTTGCATTACCAAATCGTCAAAATTAATTTTTTTCCTTTGTTATGAGCCAGCATCATCATTTCCTTCGTATTTGCTTTAACTGGTAAGACATTTTGTCGTAGTTTTAATCTTTAATTACATGCAGTAGCTGTTATTAGATACCCAACTACATGTATTACTTTTGGTCCGGCGTTGCTCCTTAAGTTGTGTGTAAGTACCACGACCAGTTTTCAGAGAATATCTTTGTGTTAAGAAAATTGCTGGCGGGAAGTGGACTCATTCGAGTATTTGGAGTAGTCTGTTGCAACTACTCTCATCAAACTACAATTATTTACATTATTTTAATAGCACAATAAACCAAATAAAACAAAACAATGGGCTTGCATTAGCGAGATTAGAAAAGGCCATGCCAAGCAAAACAAAATGAATAAAGCGGCCATGCATAAATAACGTTAAGAAACATTTTTTATTAACACACAAATCGGCCAAGCAAATGAAAACATTAATACAAGACAATAACTTTTACTTACAGAAAACAAAGACCGCTGTCCGGTCGGTGCAGAACGGTGAGCACAGCAATCAAGGCCGAACCCCCTGAACAGGACCGCCACACCAGCACGAACTCCAGTCACCACGAGAACCAACCACCATCGGTAGCCCACAGGTAGATCCAAGCAGCAATGTAGCTTTCTTTGGAAAAGGTGTGCGAACCTCGACCTGCACTTACGCATGTACCTTTACATGTGTATATTTGTGGGGTATTTCCTTTGTTCTCGTGTACCAAACTCCCACACAACACGGGAAAAATTTCAAATCACTGCCATTTACACCAAATTCAATTTCCTGGGTTGAAATTTCGACAGTATGTCCCTTATATAAAATACTTCAATTTGCGACGGATGAATGGCACTTGAAAATTCCTCCTGTTTGAGTAAATTTGAAATATCTATTTCGTGAAATTCTTGTGGGGTACCCCTTTAATACCCTACAAGGATCAAAACTGGCCTCGTGAGGTACGTTCCATCGTTCCGGTACAAACGTTTAACACACGTTCACCATAACTGACGCCAACAGGGGCAGAGCACCCATTATTAGGACTTAAATGCAGAACGAAACATTCCATACAAACAAAATGAATCGTTTGACATTATACAAATTACAGCCTTCATTTGCAGTCAAAATAGATGCCCCTAACCCCCACAAAACACTTCTAATTTCAAAGGAATAGCAAGTTCATAAACTATCCAACAGATGGTTGTTATTTTTCCCTTTGAGAAACTATTGGGATTCTACTGTCCATTTTTCACTTACAACCAATTATATTGTTATCTGCGTCCATAAACGTTCAATACGTAGAGCGTTCGCTGATACGTCGCAAGTTCGTATAGTGTAACACGTCACGACCGCTAAAAAGCATTGTTATGCTAACCATGCGCAGTAAAAACTGTCGCAGATACATTTTATTTCGTGTAAGTCCTGTTTGTAAAACTGGTGGAAACAAGAAATCTGGTTTCTCAGAGATTTATCAAAAGATTCAGAGTCACACATTTTCACTAAAGGCTTGCAAATTCAAACTGTCAAGATCGGTGTCTATGTTCATTTCGTGCACAATTTCAGTTTCAAACAGCATATAAAATTCCGTCTGAATTGTACCACTAGAAAAGCGTAGAGAGCGGATTGATTGTCGAGTTACACCAAAGCAGATGGTTAACCACTTCCCATGCGAGATAAGAAACACATTCCTCGCATATGGAAGCAAGGAGTGATCCCATGTAGAAAGGCAACCACATTGCTATGAAAACGCCCACCAGAACTGACAGTGTCACCGCTGCCTTCCTATGCCGCTTGAACTCTCGCCGCTTGCCTCTGTCAACTTGATCGGGTCTACTGCTCTGCCTCGCTGTCCAGCGTTTCCGAGTTCCCTTAACGCTAGCTGCATTGTCGTCCAATCCAGTATCAGCAGGCAGCTTTCTTTGGTATGACTGAAGACGGATGGTTATGCCTTCAAGTTCCTCATCAAACCCGGTGTTACTGTGGCCCTCTTCTGGTCCTGGTACATGTATTTCCTCGGATTGGCAATGCTCGCACTCAACGTTTTTCAGTCGTTCGTCTGTCGACTGCTATTGTGTATTACACCTCTCGTGAATTCTTGTACTGGTGCTTGGCCCTCCGGCAGACAATTCACCAGGCTGTCCAGGCTTTTGAAATATACCCTGTGATCTGCGCTTGATGTTGATGTATACTTGAGTACTGAAGTAAAGTATGGCCAGTATCGGAGTGAAGAACTTGGAAACCATTTCAAAAGCCTGAAATGGTACACTGTCCCAAGATTCAAGTTCACAGTTGTTGTAATCATCGATTTTATCACCGCCTGCCAACAGACCCCACAGAAAAGATACCGTGGAGTAAAACAGCAAGTTGATATGCCATGACGCAATGATCATGCTAGCTGCGCGTTTGTGCGTCTGGAAAGTGGCATAGGCGAATTTTTTGGTCAGCAACCAGTATCGATCAAGGCTGATGAAAATGATCGTAAAGACGGCAACATGGACTACGGTGTAGTCCACAGCGAGCCATATCTGACAGGGGATCTTCCCGAAGGGCCAGTAGCCCAGGACGATCCATATAGAGGCCAAGGGCAATGAGACAGCACCGACTATCAAATCGCAGACAGACAAACTCAGTATAAATGAATTGGCCACGGTAGACCTAATGCACCTGTCTTTGATGTAAGCAACAATCACCAAAATGTTACCTTTGATTGTCACAATGGAGATGAAACCGAGAATGACAGAAATAGTTACCGTTCTGATTAGACAAAACACAGGTGCTTCCTTGCTGCAGGTGTTGGGGTAGGTATCATTCAATAGCGGGTCCCCAGTTGCGAGCAAATACACACTTGGGTGCTTGCGAGGGCGTCTCTTTCCACTTGCCCCCCTCACTGGCAGTAATTGTGTCCTCAACAAATTTCGCCAGATCATCGCCCGCAGACCTTGGTCGAATCCTGATCGCGTTATACATCGACATATCAGATAAAACCAGGTTAAATGCTTGGGGGAAAGTTAGGCAAATATGAATCATCCAGATTTGTGTAATTTTTATATAGGCATAAAGTTGCATAAAGTTGCATAAAGTTTCTCCAACAGTTGGACACCTTGTGTGCAAGGTTTGGAAAGTTAATATTTACACCAATTTTAATAAAGAAAAACCTGGTCACAAATCACCCAACTTTTTTTTTACAATGTACACTAAAAAAGAAAATGACGTCAGGCTTTCGGTTCGTCTTTGTGGTGGTGATTTGTCTTCAATGCAGCAGTGCCAAATGATGATAGACAGCAGATAAATGCACGTAATGGATAATTGTGCTTCAGAAATGACTCCACGATGCAATTTACCCCTAAGGCAATTGAAGCTATTTTCGCGCACACCCTGGTTTGCTACCAAGGCTTGAGACATGTTGAACCAGACCTTGGACTAATACACGACATGCTTAAGATTCTGACGTTGAGGTTCGTAAACTGTTGTATTTATGGGTTCTTTCTATCCAGTAAATGGGACAAAAGGAACGGACTCACCAAACGTCGGTTTAGCCTTACATGGGGCTGCCATCTTCTACATCTTTATTCATCACTGCAGTCATTGTTTTAATATAAAACGTGTAGTTGGTGCCTGGATAAACATCACTTCCTTTACGCTGTAAACAAAAAAACTTATTAAGCATAGAAACAACAATCACATATTAATGTTGGTGTAAAAGATTAATTGAATTTTCCAAAACTTTGTGTCTTACTCAATGCCCTAGGCTGTTGAAATATTAGAATGGAACAAAACACATGTTTCACTTCCCCGAGTCACTTCCCCGAGTCTCCAAAATGAAGGTTTGTTGTGTTCTAAAACTGAATGAAATTGTTGAAACATAAAGTCAGTCCAGTGTCCAGATTTGTGATGAATTTAAATAAAAGTTCCTCAAAGTTCCAGTCGGATGTTTTGAGTTTAGTGATACAGTTCCGAGTTAAGTACATCACATAGTCCTGGTGCCACTGTGGGGTTTTCGTTGTGCGATGACGTCTGTCCATTGCTGGTCTGGGATGCTGTTGGTTGATGTGGTCTGGTGGTGTTTGATCCTCCAGGACTGGCTCCGAGTCTGGAATGAGCAGCAAGTGGCGACAGTTACGTCGATACTCCACACCCTGGATGTTTACGATGTATGAACGAGGGAGTACTTTGGCCAACCACTAAACACATCTGGTGTAACTTGCTTGAGAACAGGATCAAGGGCAGTTTCTCGTGTGAACTCCTCCAACTTTCCCTGGGAAACTGGCCAATGGTTTGTCACCATATAGACGTGTGCTTCTACTTCATTGGAAAAGTTGTCACATTCATTGACCGGTGAAGTCAGTGGGACACGAGGTGTTTGCCAGGTACATACACAGCGGTGCAGTTGTACTTCATGAGACACCTGAGGAGTCGTTGACACCTCAGCGGTGCATCACACAGGTCTTTGTTGTTAACGAGTGGAACAAGCGGCTTATGGTCTGTCTGAATTGTGACATGGAGGCATCTCAAGCACACGTAGAACCTTTCGCATGTTCACGACGGGGCCAACAGCTCTTTTTCTCTCTGGGCGTACAAGCGTTCTGCTTTGAGCAGGAAGCAGACTTCTTGAGTAATATGCCACCGGTTTCCACTCTGAGTCATTTTGTTGATGTAGAATACAGCCGCCAAGGCCGTATTCACTGACATCAGCACTGGCAATCGTCGGCTTTGTGGCATCATAAAATGCAAGGGCAGGGGCTGATGTCAGAAGCGTCTTCAATCTGCGGAAGACTGATTGCTGGTGTGGTCCCCACATCTAGCTGACATCACTCTTCAGTAGGTTATTGATTGGTGCAGCAACTGAAGATACATGAGGAAAGAACCTGGCCAACCAATTCACCATGCCCTTCGTCGTTTCACCTCGACTTTGTTAGTTGGTGGCACCATCTGTACGATAGCTGCTACCTTTGCAGGGTCGGGATGGATGCCGTCCTTGGTCAGCTTCATGCCAAGGAAGTCAACCTTTCTCTGGCTAATTTGCACTTGTCTCGGTTGAGCTTCAGCCCAGCGTTCTGTATAATCGTTAAAACGTGTTGGAGTTGTTCATCGTGTTCTTCTTTTGTGTGGCCAGTGACCAGAACATCATCCATGTATACCACAACCCCTTGTATTCCGATCAACAGGTCACTCATTATTCGTTGGTACATTTCTGGGGCTGACGTGATGCAAAAGGGGAGTCGCTTGAAGCAAAAGCGCCCAAATGGCGTAATGAAGGTC